>JAECMU010312854.1:0-10524 GCA_016106625.1 Dracogyra subfuscus
TGGATTCCATCATCGTAAAGTAACTCCATACTGGCCAAGAGCAAATGGTGATGCAGAACGCTTCATCAAAACGTTGGAAAAAGCTCTTTGAACAGCCGAAGCTGAAGGACTACCTTGGAAACAAGAACTGTATAAATTCTTAAGAAACTACCGTGCAACTCCACACACATTTACTGACAAACCACCTGCAGAACTTCTGTTCAATCGTCCATTCCACACTGTGATACCGGAACTGACGGTACCAGTTGATGATCATACTGTTCGAGAAAAAGACAACTCGAAACATAAAATGAAGGTAAATGCAGATAATCAAGCCAGAGAAAAACCACACACGATCAACGTTGGCGATAACGTGCTGATTCATCAGACAAATTCAGGAAAGTTATCTACTCCTTTCAGCCCTCTTGTATACCAAGTAACCAAAGTAAAACATTCAGTGATAATGGCTCAACGAGGAGAACATACCATTACCCGGAATTCATCATTTTCCAAAGTGGTAAATCACAACAACCCATCAGCTGATAAAAGGAAAAGTGATGTACCCGATTGCAATACCGGAGACCAAAGAAATCCAAAGCGTGACAGACAAATGCCTTACAGACTTAAAGACTTCAAACTGTGAGATTTCAAACTGAAACATTAAGCTGTGAAGTGTTTCATCTCATGCTAAAAGTTGATTACTTACTAACATCAATTATTCTTTTTTTTATAGTGATAAAAAGAAAGTTTTATCAACACCTTTAATTTAAATTTTGTAATCAGTATAATCATTTAATTCTTATTTTTTTAAATCTCATACACACTACATAAAAACTATTTAACAATGACAGAAAACTGTTTTGGAAGGATATTCTGTGAAGTTTTCGTTTTATGAAGAACATTATTCATGGAAACTGCTATGCATTTAAACAACTCAAGACATTGACAGTTTTGAAAACTTATATTGTTTAAAAAACAAAACTATTCCTATTCATCTTATTCAGTTAGCATAACCCCTATGAAGGAATGTTTTAGGTTTATTTATTGTTGTAAACAAACCATTAATGTTTTGTTAATTTAGTATAACTCCATGAAGGACTGTTACTAAAAAGGTTGGGAGGGGTGTAATGTTGTTGGTCCGTGTTTTAGATCCACCTCAATCACAGTATGTGTCCGGGTTTTAAGGGAACCAAAAATGGACTTTGGAAATAAAGGCAACCAGTCTATCTCGGAGATTCTGAGTTCGTGTTAAACATTATAATATTAATATCAAGCCTATTATTAAGTACCTTTGGACAATAAATGTGATATTTTATATTAATTGTTAACCAGTTAATTACGTGAACCTGTTGAATGTCTTTCAGAATGGATCAAGTCAATACGCGACATTGTCATTGGGCGAATGCACAAACTGCGAAAGAAAACCAATCATACCAGGAAGCCCTTTCTGTCACAGCCATCTGTGCTCGAAAGTCTGGCTACCCTACATGAATAGTTTGTAATAGTGCCCACTGATAAAGCCTCAAATAACATAACCATCATATGTAAGCACCATTACATTAACTGTCTCCTTAATGAACTTGGAAATAAAGAAAATTCAAATGGTGCAACATATAAGGCCAGTATGCCAAAATCACCAATCCGTACTTCGCACATTTGGCTTGAATTTAAAATCTGAAGACATGTCCATTCCTCTTCTGTACTGGATTCCTAAACTTCATAAGAATTCATACAAAGAGAGATATATAGCGGGGTCTAACAAATGCACCACCAAATCCTTGTCTCAAAAACTAACCATCATCCTGACCACCATCTAGGAAGGACTTTCAGTATACTGTCAAAAGGTATTTGAGACAAGTGGTATTAATCATATGTGGATTCTGAAGAATTCAAAAGATTTACTTGAAATCATCCAGTCTCAGTCCAGATCAACATTCACCAGTGTTAAAACATTTGATTTTTCAACCCTGTACACAACAATCCCCCACGACAAGCTTAAGGAAAAACTACATTCTTTAATCAATGGGGCATTTGTTACTAAAACTGGTGAACGAAGATATGAATATATAACCATCTTCAATGGATCTGGACAATTTGTTAAGACTGCAAGTGAATCGAGACAGAAGTACACAGAGACCGACATATGTGCAATGCTGGACTTCCTAATTGACAACATATATGTTCAATTTGGGGATAGAACATACAGACAGGAATTGGGTATCCCCAAGGGCACTAATTGTGCTCCATTACTCGCCGATTTGTTTCTCTATGAATATGAATCAGATTTTCTAACTAATCTGGTTAAGTCAAAACAAAGGAATCTTGCTAAAATGTTTATTTTACATTTCGCTATATTGATGATCTTATATCATTCAATAATAACAAGATCACAGATTACCTTTCATTGATTTACCCACCAAAGTTGGAAATAAAAGAAACTACAGATAGTGAAAAATCTGTTTCATACCTTGATATATACATAGAGATTCAGAACGGCGACATACTTCACACTAAGCTGTATTATAAAAGGGATGACTTCAACTTTCTAATCGTCAATTTCCCATTCATGTCGAGCAATATTCCTTCTGCTCCAGCTTTTGGTGTTTATATTTCACAACTTCTGAGATACCTCAGGGCATGCACATCATATGCCGATTTTAAAGACCGACATACCATTCTGGTACAGAAGTTGTTTCATCAGGGTTATAACATCCAAGGACTCATGAAGGCTTTCGAAAAGTTCTATGGTCGACAATGTGAGGCCATCTCACGATATGACGCATCACTAACAAAAATGATGTCTGATGCAATACCCTATTTTGACCTTGTACATACATTTTCATCTTTTTGGTGAAAATGGTGTACATTTTTACCTTATTGTAGACTTTACATAGGTGCTGTGAGTTGTGCTCATGACGGGTGCCACCGGTGGGGCAGGATATGCTCACCTTTCGCGAACACCTGATATCATCACCATTTTCATGGTGATTCATGAGTGCATGCCATCACAGTCCTATGTATTCCATTGGTCTCTGTGTGGGTGTGTATTTGCGGACTGTGAGGTGCAGGAAGGATGAAATGTACACTGCCTTATCTCCTTGGGAGGTGCAGGAAGGATGAAGTGTACGCTGCCGCATCTCATTGGGAGGTGTAGGAAGGATGAAATGTACGCTGCCGTATCTCCTTGGGAGGTGCAGGAAGGATGAAGTGTACGCTGCCGTATCTCCTTGGGAGGTGCAGGAAGGATGAAATGTACACTGCCGTATCTCATTGGGAGGTGTAGGAAGGATGAAGTGTACGCTGCCGGTCCCCCTGTTAGCAACTCACCCCATAGTGGATCATGGAAACTATCACGACCTTGTATAGAACTTCCTCTGGACTCTGCCTTGTGCAGGGATACGATTTTGACTGCGCCATGGTTTTGTCGTTTAGATCAGTAGCGTCATTCAATCTACCAAACATAACAGTCTCTTTGTTTTATAACATTATTATTATACCTGTTTCTTCCAGCACCCATTCTTTCACTGCTTTCCATATAGCTTTTACTTTATTGCAGTCATAGAACAGGTGTTGCAAGGTTTCAGGAAAGTTGTTTTTTTTAACAAAAAGTACATTTATTTGAGTCTACATAGTGAATCATGTGTAAGAAAGTATTTGTAGTTAAAATTCTATGGAGCAATCGGTATTGAAACCATTAAGTGTTCTATCTTTTACACATTTGAAGGGTAGAGTATAGAACCTTTGCCACATATTGCTGCCATGTGCTAAACCCTTACAAGCATATTTTATTTGTGACTTTGGTATTATATGTTTTCTATTCAAAATGTTGTACATATCTTTACTTCTTTTATTTGTATTTAACATAATTTTCATTTTAAAAGGTAATATAAGTATGTCACTAGCAATGACTGTTGTATTGTTAACACTATTTAAAGAGTTTAAGAATTATTTTACTGCATTCAGTAATGAAGCATAGTTTAAAAAAATTGTATTTAGGTCATATATACTTTTAAAAGTGGCATAGTCAAAAAGGTTTCCTTTGGCATCAATTAAGTCACGTATGAAAACAACACCTTTTTTATGTAACTGGTATACAAAAATGGTTTATTGTTTATTAGTATTCTTGTATTATACCAAATATTGAATCCTTGTACATCTTCAATACTCTCAAGTGTTTGTTTTTGCTGTATTAGCACCCAGCTAATAAGTACGTCTTTCCAAAACCTATTTTGTATAAGTCCTTTTTTAATGCAATGAAAAAATCTCCATAAATGATAAGATCTTTTCTATTTATACTGGTTGTTGATTGAAATAAATGAACCCATTTTGTATTATTTGACAAAAAGTCTATATATCCAATAAGACTTTACAGATGCCATTATGTGTTGTATATTTGGCATTTTAATACAACCATATTTATAGTCTTGCATTAATATATCACACTTAATTTTTCGGGTTTATTTTGCCAGATAAATTTGAAAACCATTTTATTTATATCTTCTATAATTTGGTAAGATGGATTTGGTAATGATGTTAGTAAATAGATGATTTTAGGTATGAGAATTGTAACTCTTTCTAATACTGTAAGTTTTCTAAATGACAAATTTTTTTATCAAATTCTGCATTTGCTTGATTTTAGAGTAAAAATTTGATGTTATCATGTCATTTAAATTTACTGTAAAGTTTATGCCAAGTAAATTAAAAATATTTACACCCCATTCTAGCTTCCAACGTATATGGTGGTAGACGTCTTTAGAATATTTTTTGCTTCCTATCCAAATTTCTTTAGACTTTGTGTAATTTATTTTTAGAATCTACTGTAATACTGAACTACCGATTGTAATGTTTGCCTAATTAATTCACTATTATCATATAACCATTACCCACAGCTAATATACCTCACAATTTTGGCAATTGTATTTCTTATTATAGCTGGGATCCCCAGTTCGGAACCCCCACCCCCCTCAAATTTGAGAAGTGACCCTTTTATTTAGAACTTTTAGGGTTTTTTACAAATATATTTAGGTTTTTTTAAAATTATTATTATTATTATGCCAGTGTCCCTGTTGTAGCACTATTATATTATGGTCCATGTGAACCGTGTGTAATTTTTCAATAGTGCCTTTTCATAATGTTATGGTGCCTTTTTGTCTTNGAAAACCTGGATCCGCCCCAGTAGCGTTCCCCTACTGTTTTAAAGAGTATATTGCACGCAAGGGCGTTTCAACTTTTCCCGATTGTTCTGATATCTTTTTCATTTACACTACTGCAATCTTCATTGTACTTATAGATAAATTCCATATACAGCGGCCATGGACACCGCCATCTTTGTCACTTAACATACAAGAGGCTATATACGCGGCGGTCGTGTAAATAGCCTTGGCTATCTACACGGCGGTAATATTTTTGTGTGAAAGCCTTGTCCCTACCCCATCAGTTGGTGTGGACAGCTACATAATAAATAGTTTTTCAACTGGGGGAGGGGGAGGTATAATCTTCCAAGAGTCAGTACATAGCTCAGTGGTAAAGCGCTCGCCTGATGTGCGGTCGCTCTAGGATCGATTCCTGTCGGTGGGACCACCGAGCTATTTCTCGTTCCAGCCGGTGCATCGCGACTGCTATACCAAAGATCGTGGTACGTGCTATCCTGCCTGTGGGATGATGCGTATAAAAGATATGTTGCTAGTAATGAAAACATTTAGCAGGTTTTCTTTCCCAAAGTTTATTTGTCAAATATCCTAATGCGTGACATCCAATAGGCAATAGCCAATGATTAATAAATTAATGTGCTCTAGTGGTGTTGCTAAACAAAACGAACTTTAACTTTAACTTATACGGTGGCTGGATTGATTTGTCAACATCACGCATCATGTTAATGGTGTAAATAACTATGACTGTTTCAGTCAAAAATGTTGGATTTGTATAGCCAAAAATCTGTCTTGTAAAATTCTAAATATATTAACAATGATGTAATTTTAAACAGTGTCGATTTTAACAATACTGCAACGATAATGACTACACTGTGGCAATGAAATAATGCAATTATAGGGGTTTTTTAAACCAATAACATAACAACATAGGTTTTTTTGTAGATTTTTACAGACTTATAAATAAATTGCCAATTAATTGTTTTAAAATGTATTATAGCTTGTCGATTTCAACAGTATTAAAAAAACATTAACAGTTATAAATATTTAACAATTTTGAAATAATCATTTTTTTTTTAAACCTGTTGATTTTAATATCGTTGTTAATAAATTAAAGGTTATTACATAATAGTTTACTTACGTGGATTTCACTAACATATAATATTACTAATAAATTAACAATATTGACTTGCGTACAACCTGTTGAAATTAACAATTATGTAACAGCTAACTCAATTTGTGGTTTTTAATGACATTACTAATAAAGTAATTAGTATTTAATAACTTATAGAATTTAACAATATTACTAATAAACTGACTTCATAATTGTTTATAACTTGTTCATTTTAAAGGGACATTCCTGCGTTTGCTGTAATTTTAAAGATGTTATCGACTAGCAGATACCTTTTTAACGATTGTAATTACATATATATATTGTTCTGCATACAATATTAGTGGCTGTACAGTAAATGTGTTTCTGGTCGTTCTACTATTTGTACTAGGTTATATTTCATTTTATTTCCTAAAATATATTTGAAGACAAAATCCAGTTTGGGCTTCTTACAAATATTACGACGACCATAAACACATTGAATATACAGACACTATTGTTCTAAACGAGAAAATGTATTTAATATGTAAGTTTAATCGTAGATACATTTCATTTTTCGGAAACATCTTACAATGCAGTAAACTCGGGAATGTTCCTTTAACATTACTAAACAAAATACAATAATGTTTTTAATTCCTTACAACTTGTAAATGTTAACAACATTATTAATAAACAATTGATGAGTTGCTTACAACATTACTAATAATTTTATAATTATTGTGTAGTTGAACAATATATATTACTAATAAATTAAATTAACAATTATTTAATAGTTTCCAATTTGTGAAGTTGAACAATATTACTAATAAATTAACAATTATTTAATAGCTTACAACTTGTGGATTTTGGGCGATAATATCTCTGACTTTTGCGACATCACCATCTGTTGTTGCTTTGATCAAGTGATTGATTTCACTACCTTCACTTGAATCCCTCATTTCCAGTAGCATCATTCCACGTAGAGCATTGGCTAAATTACTTGCTATATCTGTAATATATAACACGTGTATAAAGATTATTGGTTGATAGCTAGATCTGTAATATATAACACATGCATAGAGATTATTGGTTGATCGGTAGATCTGTAATATATATTACATGTATAAAGAGTGTTGGTTGATCGCCAGCTCTGTAGCATATGACTCATGTATAGACAGTATTGGTTGATCTAGTCTGTAACATAGATCATACGTATAAAGATTATTGGTTGATCGCCAGATGTGTAGCATATGACTCATGTATAAAGATTATTGTTTGATCTAGTCTGTAACATAGATCATACGTATAAAGATTATTGGTTGATCGCCAGATGTGTAGCATATGACTCATGTATAAAGATTATTGTTTGATTGCTAGATTTGTAACATATAAAACATGTATAAAGATTATTGGTTAATTGGTAGTTCTGTAACATATAGCACATGTATACACATTTTGGTTGATCGCGAGTTCTGCAACATATAACACATGTATAAAGATTTTGGTTCATCGGTAGATCTGTAACATATTATAACACATGTAAAAATATTATTGGTTGATCGGTAGTTCTCTGACATATAACACATGCATAAAGTGTATTGGCTGATCGGTAGTTCTGTAACATATAATACATGTATAAAGATTTTGGTTGATCGCGAGTTCTGTAACATAACACATGTATAAAGTTTATTGGGGAACGGTACTTCTGTAACATATAACACATGTATAAAGATTTTGTTGATTGGTAGTTCTGTAACATATAACACATGTATAAAGATTTTGGTTAATCGGTAGTTCTGTAACATATAACGCATGTATAAATATTATTGGTAATCGGTAGTTCTGAAACATATAACACATGTATAAAGATTATTGTTTGATTGCTAGATTTGTAATATATAACACAGGTATAAAGATGATTGGTTGATCGGTAGTTCTGTGACATATTATACATGTATAAAGATTATTGGTTGATCGCTAGATCTGTAACATATAACACATGTATAAAGATTACTGGTTGATCGCTAGATCTGTAACATATGATACATCAATAAAGATTATTGGTTGATTGCCAGATTTGTAACATAACGCATGTATAAAGATCATTGACAAATAGTATAATTAATTTGTTAAAAGAAAATATTATTTTGGGCTTTAAAATGATGAGTAATAATGATCCGATTAATGTTTTTATAATAATAATTAAATCGCTAATATTTAAAAGTAATTTAAAGTTATATGTACCCAGTTTAGAATGGATCCAAAGAAAGTTGACACAGTACTGTAATTATTATAATGCAAAGGTCATTGCCTATACTAGATGTGAATGTTATAAATGTTTTAAATTTTGGTCCATTTGTCACGATGTTGTTGTTGTTTTTTGCAACATAACAGAAGTACAGTATAGTGTTAGTTGCACTGCATATCTACTTAGTATCTGTAAGAATGATAATGCGAATGTATATTGTATTGTTGTGACAAGAACAAATTGTGAAATAAAAACAATATATGTTAGATACTAGCTAGATCTGTAATATATAACACATAAATAACGAATATTGGTTGATCGTAGGTCTGTAACATATACACACATTTTAAAAGATTATTGGTTGATTGTTTGATTTGTAACCATTTGAGGAGTTTATAATATGTGCAGAATTCATCCCCTCCACACACACACACACACAAACACACACACACACACACACACACACACACACACACACACACATCCTAGCTACGCCCCTACATATAAGATAGGTATAAAGATTCATATAGATTGTATTCGGCGCGTGCGTGCGGTTCAGCTACAAACAAAACAACTAAATACATCGTTTCCATGAGAGCGACTAAACTGGATGTGTGCGATGCATGCTGAAAAAGTGTGTAGCTTGAAAACTAGGGTCAGCTTCCATAAATCGAAGTGTTGTGTCTTGAGACACGTATCTATATGTATACTATATCGCTGTGTCGGTACACGTCTAGCTTTAAAATGGCATGCTTCATATTTTCTTGTTCTTCTTCTCGTTCGGTTTCATATGCTCACTAAACCCTGAGATGTGCTGCATCAATGAATTGGATCAGTTGGAGCTCACCAGGTCTGCCCCATAGTTTTTCATTTGATGCTCACATTTTAAGATGTTATCAACTAACAGATACTTTAACGATTGTAATTACATATCAAGTATATTTTTTCTGCATCAAATATTAGTGGCTGTATATTAAGCGTGTTTCTGATCGTTCTAATATTTGTACTCGGTTAAATTTCATTTTTTATTTCCTAAAATATATTTTTTCCTACGTACAAAATTATTTTAAGACAAAATATTAAGACGACCAGAAACACATTGAATATACAGACACTGATATTCTAAACAAGAAAATATATTTAATATGTAAGTTTAATCGTAGAACTATTTTATTAGTAAGAAGCTGAGGAATGTCCCTTTAAGGAGAATAAACGATCCACGAAATAGTTAAAGAACCAACCAGGTGACAACCCTGCGAGTCCTACGTCATCAGAATCATCAGAATCAGAATCATCAGAATCATCAGAATCATTGTCGGAGTCTGACTGTATGGATAGTTCCGACTCGGAGACTGGGGTGCAGCACGCCGGGTTGAAGATCCACTCTTGTCTGCTAAATTTAACAACTGCGTCGCCGTCAGCGTCGAGTTTCTTAATACGGCCCACTTTTCCCAAAACCTGCAAGAAGCGAAAGTAACATTGAGCTTACCGTAAATCCGTAAGTACAGGAGGCGAAAGTATATTGTGCTTAATCATCTGTGTTGAGTTAGATGTATCAGAGCCGTACCTTAGCAATACAACATGTCTCCTACCAGGCCCAACAAAGTTTCGTATCTCCTATATTCAAGGGCCATAAGTCTGTGGACAATTGGTAAATTACAATGAAAGTTAAACTTTAGCTGTAACAGTAAATAATAAAGTTCCACATAAAATTTCACTTTAATATATTGAAGCATTCGAAAAGTCAAAAAAACACTTTTTCGTTTTTCCTGAGTTCAAGGGCAATAACTCTGGCACAAATCGGTAAATAGCTATGGAAGTCAAACTTGAAATCAATGAATAAAAACATAATCAGGGCACAGTAACATAAAATCTTCATAAGGGCAAAGCTAATCTGAATGACAAAACAGTTACTGTATTCAAATTCTGTTTTCTACCCAATGCCTTATTAAGGACACATTGATATAGGGTTACCTCTCTATCTGTCACTATATTAACTTCATCCACTCGAGTTCTATATCGCGATGCAGCAGGACGTGTCTTTGTGCTCGCTACGATTA
>JAECMU010313054.1:8026-18079 GCA_016106625.1 Dracogyra subfuscus
GGGGGGGGGGGTTGCACCAAAAGGTTAGCAAAATCTGGCTCTGGTTAAATGGTTAGTTTTAGAATTTTGACATATATATTTTTTTTCTCTTAAAAATTGTAGACAAATTTAATAGCAAAAAATATTTTTAATACAATTTATAATTTTTGACCCTAAAACAGATTTTAAAATAAAAATAATAAAATGAATAATAATAATTAAAAACCCCAAACAAAACTATCATGATTAAAATGCTGCCCAAGCCACATTGATTTGTGTCTCTTACATCAAAAACTAAGAAAAGACAGAATAAGTTGAAAATGTCAAACAATTACGATGTCAGTGTTTTATTTTCTTTAAATGTTATGCTGTTGAAATCACCTGTTCTGCTATACCACAAGAAGAATTGTTTCATGATAATCAAAACAGACTTAAGGTTTAAAATTACTAGCTATTTTTCATTTAACAATCTAAATTACACTTTATTGCAGTATTACATATTCATATCACACTAATCTCAGCACATCAACCAATAAAAAAACTCTCAAGCATAACTTCAAATTAACAGTATGTTAAAGGGATATGCCTGAGTTTGCTGTAATTTTTTAAGGTGTTAACGACTAACAGACTTTTTAACGATTGTAATTACATATCAAATATATTTTTCTGCATAAAATATTAAACGTGTTTCTGGTCGTTCTAATATTTTTACTACGGTAGTTTAAATTTCATTTTCTTTCCTAAAAAAAACCCTAATATTTTGTAAGTACGAAATTATTTGAAGACAAAATCCAGTTTGGGCTTCTTACAAATATTAAGATGACCAGAAACACACTGAATATACAGACACTGATATTCTGAACAAGAAATTATATTTATCTTGTAAGTTTAGTCTTAAAAATATTTTATTAGTCGGAAACATCTTACAATGCAGCAAACTCAGGAATGTCCCTTTAAATAACACAACCAACAACCAAGCTAACAAGCGAAATATAAATAGATTCCGTAGTTGTGCAGGGTTACTCAATAGATGTGTAGTAATACATTAATGCTCTGTATTGAATCATTATTTTCCACTGGATATTTCAGAATTTTCATATTTCTGATTCTAAATCACGCGGTACACGTATGTTGTGAAATACTGTCAGACAGCAAAGGTTGACAAACTAACAGATTTGAGTACAAAAGGGTATTTCTAAATACACAATGTCATGTTTCTTACTACACACATTGAGAGCATACCTAGACAGAACAAAGAAACATTTTGAGAGTACTGTTAAAGCAATACATGTCCCCTATCTAGCCCAACAAATGTTAGTATCTCCTAAGTTCAAGGGCCATAACTGTGTAAAATAATGGGCAAATCACCATAAAAAAATTTGTTAGTTTTGTTTAACACCACTGAAGCACACAGATTTATTATTCATTGGCTATTGGATGTCAAACATTAGAGAAGAAACCAGCTACATTTTTCATTAAAATCACCATAAAAGTTGAACTGATCTATACACATAATAAAATTCACCTTAAAATCTTTAGTCATTACAAAAAAAAAGAAGAAAAAAGTAGGGAAAAACTCTTCTGTTCTAAATTCAAGGACAATAACTGTAAACAATGGATAAATTGCCATGAAAGTTAAAAATAAATAAACATGAAGTGTAACGGAACATGAAAAAGCTATATACAAAATTTTTGCTCACTATCAGACAGAGATACAGAGAGACAGACACCTGGATATGTGATGGATACAAACAGACTGACACCAATCCCATATGTAATGACAGAACAAGATCACAAGATATGCAGCAGCATAACTAACATTCCCGAGAAGCAAATCTCAAAGTGTTACAGTCTCCTCTCAGTTTGCTGCTACTGTAATAGCAGGACAAGATCTGCGTGAGCAAAATATTTCGCCAAATTGTCTATTAAATTAAAAAAATTGCAGAAATCAACAGTTATTTTCTTTAAAAGGTTAATTATTACATGAAATTATTTCAGTAAAATAAAATAAATTTTTTTACTGCTTTCAAAATTCACAGTTGTGGAAGTTTAGGATTTCAACAGAGTTAAAATTTGCTTTGTTGATTTATGAATCACTGGCCACTGGATGTCATTATGTCACAATATTCAGGGTTTGAAAAATCCTACTACGCTGTTCAATTAGCAGCAATGGATCTTTTATGTGTTTACCCACAGACAGGTCATCATAAAATATGGCCTTTGATAAACCAGTTGTGGGGCACTGGTGGTGATGGGGTAAAAAACCCAATCAGAGTAAACAACGTCTATTGAGGAGGTTCAGTTCTTCGACCCAATGACCTCAGACGAAAGCTCTACCAACAGAGCTAGAACCTGCCCCAACAAAAAAAAAAAAAAGGAAATGTTTTTTTTATATTTTAAGATGCACTCAACACATTTTATTTATGGTTATATGGCATCAGACATATGGTTAAAAGCCACACATATATTGAGAGCAAAAACCCACTGTCGCCACTTCATGGGATACTCTTTTTGATTAGCAGCAAGGGATCTTGTATATATGTACAGACATGATAACACATACCACGGCCTTTGATATACTAGTTGTCGTGCACTGGCTGGAATGAGAAACAGCCCAATGGGTCCACCGACGGGGATCGTTCCCAGACCGCCTGCACATCAAGTGTGCGCAGTATCACTGAGCTAAGTCTAGTCCATGTCCCATCTAAGAGAGGTCTTTTAATGACTAAAAGTACACACTAAATATAGTTTTTTATTTACAATATCAATATCTCTATACTTAATGTGTTGTTCATCATCCCAGTATTTGTAGTAGCCCTAAATGAATTTCACATCCCAATAATTTTGTATATATTACAAAATAAAATGAACATTGAGCTATTAAGAACATTAAACCGACCATAAACATATTTTATCCTGCAACCAGAGTTTCTATTGGCCGATTATCATGACCAATTAAAGCAGTCATAAACATATACCAGCAGATTATGACTTTTGATGTCACTTATATGACGTCACATGCATTACAAAATCACTCACTTGACCTCTAGGTCATTGTACAATGTTGCTGAAATAACAGAAAAAATAGCTTTTCGGCTTAAATTTTAAAGGGACATACCCTAGTTTCAGTTCATGAAAATTAACATTAAGTTTAGTTTAATTTACAAACCTGTAACACATTTTTATAAAGTTACAATTGAGTGAAACATGAGTCTTTGACTTTGAAATGGCGAAATACCCTCTAAAATTGAATAAAACTCGACTACATAACTGTTACTTCTCAGAGGCACGTGCCTTTTTAAAAATATGAGAAATGCATTTTGTGATATTAAAAAACATCAGGATGACCAAAAACACTTCGAATGTATGGAAATGGATACTTTAAACAATAAAATTTAAGTAAAGTATGATGCCTCTAATAGTCAAAACTATGTCTTAGTGTTTAAAAACTAGGGTATGTCCCTTTAAGGACTGCAGGATAAAAACAAAAACTAATAATGACGCAGGATATCGGATTTATCCTGTTACGGCTGAATGGGAATTTTTCGATTGTTACCATCACAGGATAACGCCAATATCCTGCATCATTAACTAGTTATTCTCTATAGGTCTGTAGAAACTGTATTTAATGTGTTAGCTGATACACCAATTCTATTAGTCAGAAACATGTTAACAATGGCAGCAAACTGAAGACGGTCGCTTTAAAAAAAAGCATAAACATGCACCATGCAAACCAACGATACAGTCAGCAATGCAGATGTGGCTAACAGAGGAGTTCCCAGCCTGTTTTACTGAATGCCATGTGAATAGTGAAGCCACAGTGTAAAAGTAGACGGATAAGCGGACAAGTAAGGTTCCTAGGAACTACTGGATGGGTAAATCAACATTTTGTTTGTTTAATGACACCACTAGAGCCAGAGGTGGATCTAGGGTGTGTGGGACCCCCCCTCAATTTTGCGATAGTTATAGTTTAATTATATATTATTATTTCTATTTTTTTTACGATCCCCCTCCAAACCTCCCACAAAATTCCCATGGCATTCCACTTCATGTCACTGCCCCTCCCTTACCCCCTAAATGGATTTTCTGGATCCCCCACTGAGAGCACACTGGTTAATATTAATCATTGGCTGACGGATATCAAATGTCTTATGCCAGCAAGTAAGGTTCATCATTAAAAAATCAACTATGGAGGCCAAGTGACTTATACAAGTTATAGTTGTGCTTTAACTGTACTGTATAGATGGAGCTAGGCGACTTTATTGCTGTGCATTAATTGTACTGTACATCTATGGGCGCTAGGTGACTTTATAGTCGTGCTTTAATTGTATTGTACATCTATGAGGGCTAGGTGACTTTATAGTCGTATGTTAACTGTACTGTACATCTATTGGCGCTAGGTGACTGTATAGTTGTGCTTCAATTGTACTGTATATGTACATGCATGCACACAGATATGCTTACCCACTCGATGTACTAATCCTAAAGAGGAAACACATGATTTATGTTAACACTAGAAATATTTCTTAATAGACATTAGTAGGGCTTACATTGCAACAAATTTAATTTTAACCAATTTTCAGATATGTAAATGAATGAATGAATGTTTAATGAAACCCTAGCACACAAAAAATACATCGGCTATTGGGTGTTAAACTATGGTAAATGCAAACAAATAATGTGATGATGATCATCAAGATAACAATTCAAGTGTAGAGGATTTCATTAAAAATTGGAGAAAACTTGTCATGTTATAGCTGTTGTAGCGCACGCCTGTCTTGGGCACAGGGGCCGGCCTCGACCGGCTTCTCCGTCCAGGACAGGAAAGGTAGGGGTGGGAGAGGAGGGACTGCCTGCACTGGCAAGGTGAGCCCTGTGTTAAACATAAGCAGTTGGGGGTTTCAGGGGATCTGTGCCTCTTCCCCATTTAACTTTAAAGGGACATACGCTAGTTTCAGTTCATGAAAATTAACATTAAGTTTAGTTTAATTTACAAACCTGTAACACATTTTGATAAAGTTACAAATGAGTGAAACATGTGTCTTTGACTTTGAAATACCCTCTAAAATAGAATAAAACTTGTCTACATAACTGTTACTTCTCAGAGGCATGTGCCTTTTTTTAAATATAAGAAATGCATTTTGTGATATTAAAAAACATCAGGACCAAAAACACTTCGAATGTACGGAAATGGATACTTTAAACAATAAAATTTAAGTAAAGCATGATTTCAGTTATCAAAAAACGCCTCTAATAGTCGAAACGATGTCTTAGTGTTTAAAAACTAGGGTATGTCCCTTTAAGTCCCAAAGTATTTACTTTTTCTTTTCATACGATATATATGTACACAAAACACTTTATACAGCATTCCTATGCACCTGTGCAGACAAAAATGTCCGTCATTAGAATTGTGTGTCTAACATTAATACTTCTATGTTTCATTTGTACAATTACAATTACCTAATTTAACATGGTGAATTTCTGTTTAAAATCTGGAACAAGGAACAAGTTTGTTAGTTTTGTTTAACGACACCACTAGTGCACATTGATAAATTAATTATCAGCTATTGGATGTCAAACATTTGTTAATTTTGACATATAGTTTTAGAGATGAAACCTGCTACCATTTTCCATTAGTAGCAAGGGATATTTTATATGCACCATCCTACAGACTGGATAGCACATACCTTTGGTTTACCAGTCATAGTGCACTGGCTGGAATGAAAAATAGCCCAATGGGCCCATCAATGGGGATTGATCCCAGACCGACCACGCATCAAGTGAATGCTTTACCACTACGCTAAGTCCCACACCCAAATAAGGAACAAAGGTATTGGAGGCTTTGTTCTGAGGAATATAAAATGCACCTTGACACATTGAGTTCTTGTTCCAGGTCGACCTTCACTTCTCGAAGCTGACTGATGAGATTGGGGTCGGAGCCGTTCACCCAGGTGTACACGATGTCGATAGGAACTGGCAGACACAGTCTGTGATAAATACAGCAAAGAAATAAAATTACAAAGTGCAAAAACATCAGCAATGCAAAATATATTCTCCAAATTAAGAAATATACTTTTAAAAAAACACTGTTAAAGGGACATTCCTGAGTTTGCTGCAATATTTTAAGATCTTATCAACTAATAAAATATTTCTACAATTAAACTTACATAATAAATATATTTTCTTGTTTAGAATATTAGTGGGTCTATATTAAATGTGTTTGTGATCGTTCTAATATTTGTACTAGGTTAATTTTCATTTTATTTCTGAAAACATATTTTTCAGTACGTATGAAATTATTTGAAGACGAAATCCTGTTTGGGCTTCTTATAAATATAAAGACGACCAGAAACACATTGAATATACAGACATTGATATTCTATTTAGAAGAAAAAAAGTTATGGAAGCTTAATCGTAGGAATATTTTATTCATTGGAAATATCTTACAATGCAAAATACTTGGGAATGTCCCTTTAATATATATGTATATCAAGACTCAATTTGTCAGTACTTAGCCCGTTTCGACAATAGGTATTTTATCATTAAATGGCACTAGTTAAAAAACAACAACAAAATTATTTGCCAACTTATTGATGAAGCCTGAAAATTAAATTGGATACTGGTAAATAATCTGGAAAATGTTTTGAGTTTATGATTACTGCAAAATTCTAAATTAAAAGTATAAAATAAATCTGGAGGATATTTATCTCTTAATTATTTCCACAAAAATTTAACACAGAGACAAAGACATTTTCGTATATATTTGGACATTACAAACATGGATGATGATGAGATGAATGGTAAGCAGCAGTATTTCCATTTCGGTATGGGACTATTTGACAAGTCCGTGCTCCACGCTTGGTGTCAGTTGAGCTATCTTGGTATCACCTGAGCCCGGTGTACACGGAACCTACAGTGCACAACAGGTATTCATCCGCCATGTGGGGTCATACAATCGGGAGACACACACAAATTCGCACACATGATTTGGATGAAACTCTGTGTATGTGACCTTACACATACCCATTGAGCCTAGTGGTGCACTCACTCTGGGTTGGAGCTGGTACTGGCATGAAATATCCCCGATTGCCTCAGGTGGGATAAGAACCCAGTACCTACCAGACAGAGTTTCAATGGCATAACCACTACACCAATGAGGCCGGTTTTAAATATTTTTAATTTAAAGCAAAATCAATTCCATGTTTGAACACAAACATTACTTGGCTAGTGCAGTATACATTATGGTAATACGGTTGATAATTTCCACTAGCTGGAAAAGTGGGTTAGTATATTTGTTGAACAATGAAAACTGCAATCAATAAAGTCCATGACAACTGGCCTCGGTGGTGTTGTGGTTAAGCCATCGGACATACGGCTTGTAGGTACTCGGTTGGCAGCCAGACCTGTCAACCTTTAGTCAAGAGAAAGCAGGATGTCAGGAGATCTGATCAAATACCAGGAGACTCCTGCCAAATACAGGAGGGTTGACAGGTCTGTTCGCAGCCCAGTATGGGTTTCCACCCAGAGTGAGTTTTGACGACTCATTTGGTAGGTGTAAGACCACTACACTGACTTCTCTTTCACTAACAACTAACTCACTTGCCTGGATAGACAGCCCTGAGAGCTGAGGTGTATGTGGGTGCCCAGGACAGAGTGCTTGCACCTTAATTGGATATAAGCACGAAAATACGTATAAATGAATGAATGGGTCCATTACCCATGATAATTCACATCACATCTACAACAGTTTCTGTCAGTGCCATCATTAAATTCGAGCCCTGTACCGTATTTGACCGAATATAAGATCTAAAGAATGAGGCTCATATCCTTGAATAAGCCCATACCCAAATATTTAGTATTTCCCAGTTTATTCCTGGTCAAACATGGTAGTACTTGAATATTCAATACAATTTTTCTAGGATACCTTTGCCTGAAAGACCTGCCACCAATGTTGTCACTGTAAGAGTTGAATACTGCCGCATATTTTTCTCGACTCCATTCTAATGCCGTCTGCAAATACAGCAAAAACATTCTATTAGTTTTATGTATGGTATTTGTATAGTTTAATGCTTCTTTTCTTTTTTTTCCAAGAACAAAACCTTGGGGACATGGCCCCCCTTTTTTTATGAATTCTCACCAAAAAATAAATAGTGGCAACATATTCTGCTTAATCTGAAATCCTAGATAAGACGTTTAGCAATTTGGTGCAGACTTGAATGTGGCAGAGTGTGGTTATAATTAATATAAAACTAATACCGGTAACCCAAAACAACAGAAATTGTTAACATCTACGATACATTACTCTCCTACATTTAATTACAATCCAATATTTAAATCCAGAAACAAAACAAGAAAAACCCCATTGCATTTGCAATGACACAGATTTCAATTACTATCATCCTATAATAAATGTTTTTAAAAATTTAATTTCAATGTGGTTTGACGTAAGAAGAAAAGACAAAATGTACATGTATGTACCAGTACAATTGGCTCAGATATAAATAATAGTAAATTCCATTGTATGAAAAAAGGTGATCCCCAACTATAGATAGTAATCATGTCACTTATAAAGTGATATCGGCTTCACAAAACAAAACATGCAGTTTTTCACCATCTGTCGTTCTGGGTTTCTTATGGAATACTCTTTAATTAAGAGGGGTGGGAAAAAAAAAAAAATGTTTTATTTAACAACACACTCAACACATTTTATTTACGGTTATATGGCATCAAACATTTTTTTGTTTGTTTAACGACACACTCAACACATTATAATGACGGTTATATCGGCGTCGGACATATGGTTATGTCGAGAAAACCCCCCAGTGGTTAGCTGACGGGGATCGATCCTAGACCGACAGCGCATCAGGCGGGCACTGTACCACTGGGCTATGCTGCCCGCTACATCAGACATATGGTTAAGGACCACACAGATATTGAGTGAGGAAACCAACTGTTGCCACTTCATGGGCTACTCTTTTCGATTAGCAGCAAGGGATCTTTTATCTGCACCATCCCACAGTACATATCATGGCCTTTGATATACCAGTCGGTGTGCACTGGCTGGAATGAGAAATAGCCCAATGGGTCCACCGCAGGGGATCGATCCCAGACTGACCGTGTATCGAGCGAGTGCTTTACCACTGGGCTCAAGAGGGGCGGAAGTCTCAAAAGTATGAATCGGACATCATGATGCTTGCTTTATGCTCCATTTGAGTATGACTTTAATTACCGTTACAACAACTTCCTGCTTGAAAATAGCATTCAAAACACTCCACAGTTAATTTTTTCAACTTTTAAATTCAGAAGAAAACAAAGCTAACCGAGTGACCTTCACCTTTCAGCTTTTGAATATATTATAATTGAAAAATAGGGATGAAATATTTGTCTAAAGTGTAAATTATGATCAATACAAAAACGACTGATCAGTGCAAAACTGGTGGGAGAGTATTTTAAATATTTTTCGAGCTATTTCAGTTAGGGAAAATAATGTAATAATAATAATATATATTTTTATTTTTTTAACGATGCACTGAACACATTATAAATACGGTTATATCGGCGTTGGACATATGGTTATGTCGAGAAAAAAACCCAGTGGTTAGCTGACGGGGATCGATCCTAGACCGACCGCGCATCAGGCGGGCACTGTACCACTGGGCTATGGAAAATAATGTAATGCAAACATTCTACTTCTAGTTGATAAAATAGCAAAATATTATAAAATTTAATTGGAGGTGTTGCAGAATTATTTTAAACAGTTACATTATTATTTTTCAAAGATGCTTATAAATAAATATTATTAGCGAAATTAGTTAAACTTGTAAGTGAAATACATTACTTAACAGTTAAAATGTTTGTTTCGTTTAACGACACAACCTGAGCATATTGATTTATTAATCATCGGTTATACTACTAGGATGTCAAACATTTGGTAATGTTTGCATATATGTAATGTTAGAGATGTTTCCATTAATTAGTTGCAAAGGATCTTTTATATGCACCATCTCACAGAGAGGCCAGCACATATCACAGCCTCTCAGCCCTCTGGGCATGATTTCGACCCGTATCCCCCCC
>JAECMU010313081.1:0-13565 GCA_016106625.1 Dracogyra subfuscus
GGATATAGGAGGGTGGTGGTGGGGCTATGGAATTTTGAATGGAGCATTAATTATGCCAAAGAGAAAAGGTGCACATTTCAGTATGAAGAAATTTTTGGCGCAATTTTTGAACGGTTGGCCGAAAGAAAAAAGGATACAGAGCTAATATAGTTTTGAAATTTGGTAGATAGAGATTAGCTCATTAATTAGACCTCATTGCTGCTGTGGTGCCTCCCATTGTTGTTTGTCCTCCTTCTCCGTGTCACCAAGTACATTACCAGCAGCAGGTTGTTTTTTTTTTGGGTGGGGGGGGTAGAGTAGGCTGATATTCTTTTGTTCAGCCATTCCCTGGGTGCAGTGCTTTTCAATTAGCAGCAAGGGATCTTTTATATGCACCATCCCACAGACAAGGTAAAACATACCACAGCCTTTGATATACCAATGGTGGTGTACTGGCTGGAACAAGAAATAGCCCAATATGATGAGGATTGATCCCCTGTCGACTGCACATCGTGCTAACACTTTACCACCGGGCTACCTCCCACCTCTCCATAAAATGTAGCTTCAAATGTCCATTATATTCTTATAATCTGATTTGATCTAGTGTATCTTGTGATCAGTGTATTTGACAGGTGTGAGGTGCTCACCAAGTTTAAAACATTTATAGTTCGTCCCATCATTCTATAAAACTGTTTTTTGTAATTTCAGTTTGGTTTGATGTAAGAAGACAAGTGAAGGCATTTGAGAAATATAATTTTTAAAAACACTAAAACTTACAAATCAATCAATTCACAAAGAAGTAATTTGTAGTCAATTCCATAGCATGAAACAGGCATTTTCTGTGGGATGGACTATAGTTACATAAGCTCCCATTTTCATCAATTAATTCTAGTCAAGGTGTACCACATTTATATCTATTATACATGTTGGTTGAAAGGTTGTAGGTAGTAGTTATAGTCAGTCAGGCAAGTTAGTAAGTAAGTAAGTAAGTAAGTAAGTAAGTAAGTCAGACAGTCATCCATGCATTCATCCATGCATTCATTCATTCATTCATTCATTCATTCATTCATTCATTCATTCATTCATTCATTCTTTCATTCATTCATTCATTCATTCATTCATTCATTCATTCATTCATTCATTCATTCATTCATTCATTCATTCATTCATCCATCCATTCAGTCAGACAGTCAGTCAGTCAGTCAGTCATTTATTCAACCATCTGTTCACTCTGTGGGATATGATTTGGTGGTAAGCACCGTGTATGATTTGTTTATAACTATATTCTAAATGACATGTAGCATATTGTTTAATATTAAATTACTTATTCAGTTCTACCTTTCTCTGTAGATCCATGTAGTTTGTTTGCAGTGTGTTCAGTTCAGATGGAACTGTGCCTTGTGGGTAATGGGCAGTTAACTCCGATTCTCGTCTCTTCAAATGTTCAAGTTGTCCTTCACAGTTGTGCAAGTGGTGTTCAATTCTCTGATAAACAAATAATGAAGAAACTAATAGTAATATAGATGAAGAAAAAATAATTGATTTTCATTTACTTCAGTGTGAAATTCAATATAAAATGTTAACTAACAATAAATTTCATGCTCCAAAATGTTATATACAGAGTTTCTGCCAGAGGTTAAAATGGGTATGGTGCCATACCCCAATATTTTTTAATCCTAACCCTAAATGTAACCTATTGTACTTCTGAGGGAGGACCCCCCCCCCCATACCCCTGTTGACTGTGGTTGCATTCAATTCCATAGAAACATACCCAAAACTTTCTTTCTGGCAAAAACACTTAGAGAATAATACATGAGTGGCTGGTTAGATATCATTTATCTCATGAGTTGTTTTAAAATGTATCTAACGAGCAAAAGCGAGATGTGAAATAAATGGTATCTAACAGACACAAATGTATTATTCTATTTCTAACATATCCTAAAAAACCCAGGTTTTAAGCTTTATTGACTAAAAGATATTTACAACCCTTTGCACTTATATAGCAGACTTACACTTCACAGGCTCTATGTTAAAATGTAATTGATTTTCACCATGCTGTTTTATTATTGGATGTATGGCATTGGTGACCTGGTCATCACCTAGAAGCAACCAGTCATATGTCTTGAAATTGTTAACATACGTTCCTATGTAAACAACTATGTGTTATACAAAAGAAATATATATTAGTTTAACATCATTTTTAGCTCTGCTTGTTAAAGCAATTTAATAGTAGCAAGCTAGCCTTTTCAAGTCTGATACTTTCACTACACAACTGTACACAGTATTTACGGTTAACAAGGTGTTTGTTTTTCATGTCCTTTATAAAAGTGAGCACATATTTGTTCCATTATAACCTCATTTCAAAAACATATACATGCATGTTTTTGATCAGTTATGTAGACTATTTGCAATGATCATGGCTTGATTTATTGGAAATTACTCCATTTTATTAATTTCTGTTGGCAATATAGCAGAGTTCAAGAACTGAAAACAGTTATAGAATTCTTATATTTTCATTACATAAAATCACATCAAGACCATATAGTGCAGCATATAGTATGACTTTCCATTTTGATTTGCTGGATTTTCACAATTGGTCAATTTGACCTTAATTTTCAAAGTCAAATGGGATATGGTTTGTTAGAAATGAGTATCCATACTTATTGAGGTCTATATGGGGTATGGTTTATGGTGAGGGCATGTACCATACATAAATATGTATGGTTGGATATGGTCTTCCCACATATAGCTCAGTAGCATCCTTTAGAAAGTTTGGATATTAAGTGTCACAAAAAACATTTTTAAAGAGTTTAATCTCCCTTATGGCTGAAATTTGGTGTCTATCCTGTGGACTTGTTTTGGAGTAGCATCAAATCGAACAAAAAATGTACTTTGACGTACCATTAAAAGTATATAAATTCCCAATTAATGTACATGTTTATGCAAGTAAGAGTTGCAGATCTGAAATCTACACATATTTTTACATAAGAAGCAAACCTTCCTGACTCTCAGACATAGATAAATCGACCTGGCTCCTGGACTAATATGTATACTAATAATAAACATGCAAAATGTACTAACTATTGTAGGTCACAAGTTATAAAGTGAATGATTTTTTTCAATAAATATACTAATGATAGCTTTAGCAGAATGAAACAGCATTATAACAAAACTGATGATATGTGCACTGACTTCTAATGATGAATGGCAATTACCAATGCAAAACTAACAATGATCTGTGTTGAATGCTCCAAGATGGTTAGCTGAAACTACATGACGACAACTATATGTACTGCACGGACACACACATTTGTGTGTGTGATTTTATTTAAGCCATTCCACACAAGAAGCGTTACTACTCAATTCTCAAATACTTGATGCAACAGTGTAAACTTCTCAAAAAGCTACTATGATCATGTAACTTCCTGTTAAAACCATCACCATTATGCTTTGTTTACTAGTATATTATGTCATAATGACTGTGACCAATAACCAGCACATAAGCTGAGTGATTCCTCAACCAATAAGCTTTTCTTATGAACTTACCACAACTTCAGGATTCAACACCTTTAGTTAAAAGCAATACAATTGTTTTTTGTTTGTTTTTAAAAACAATGTGTTGGTGATACAAATAACTTAAACATTTCTAGCATCAGTCTAAATGCTTTACAAAATATAAACTATTTTATGCACCATTTAAAAGCAGAATATTTGTATCACCTGTATAAACTATGAGTAAACTAAGTTATTTTAGTTAGAAATGCATGCAAGCTCTATACGTTGTAAGTAATAAGTACTTGTGTTAAATAGTTATACAGTAATAGGTTGCGACTTTTTGTTTGTTAACCATACAAATTTCAATTAAATTTTTATTTGTTTTGCAGTCATTACTTCAGTTATGTCATCAAAATATATGGAAGATGGATTAAATATATTTTATTACCATAAACAAACATGGATTTGGGATTGGCATATATTATGTTTTACCAAAGTACAATAATACAGTCACCATTACATAAACATTTTATGTATGGAAGATATCAGAAAGAAATGATATATTCAAGTTTGCTTCACCATAAGGAGTTTTCTCATGGTAGCAATTTGTAGAAAATACACACAGAGAAATAACAGTGAAGTGAATTAAAACAGGCTAATGGTACTGTGTGAATGCACAATTAACAATAAGACAATTAAAAAAAATCAAATGCCAATTTTTGTACATGAACAAAAACCTAAAAAATTTTGAAATTATAAACTTAAATCAATGAACCAAATATATAATGGGTGTGATAACAGATGTTTTGTATTCTCAGTAGAAAACGTCATACATTGAACACATCTGTGAGTCATTTAAGTGCAGTAAGACGTGAATGACCAACCTGCATCTCTGCAGTGAGCTGTGGTAGAGATGAGGACTGAGGCTGGGTTGATATCATCTTCTGAGCTTCCTGTAGTCCCGTGTGTAAACTGCGAACCTCATCCTGACAGAAACAGAGGGAAGGAAATATTTGTATTTAACAATGCACTCAACACATTTTATTTAAAGTTATATGGTATCAGACATGGTTAAGGACCACACAGATATTGAGAGACGAAACCTGCTGTCACCACTTCGTGGGCTACTCTTTTCGATTAGTAGCAAAGGATATTTTACATACACCATCCCATAGACAGGGTAGCACATACCATGGCCTTTGATATGCCAGCCATAATAGCAAAAGCAAGATATGGTATTTATGTTTAGAAATAGAGTAAAGGTAATGCCAAAATCAGTTTTACTAAAAGTTGATTAGCTTTCACTAATGTATGCGTATAAATGTATAAAGTCAATTAACAAATGTATAATTGTAAAGTCAACTGAAAATAAAATCTCCTGCTATCCATTGTATTCACTTAACATTAAACAAAAATCATACACACATGTATCTGGAATATAATTATTTTAACAACTCATACCTGATACTGTTTCCACAAAGAGTTGACCTTGCGGAGTTCCTCCCCTTGGGACTGGGCTTGACCTTCTAGCATTATGACTCGGTCATTCAAACTGGCCAGTGTCTGCTGGATCAAGTCTCGACTTTGCACATTAGTTGATGCCAGCAGCTGCTGTGCCTGATTGCTCATTTTAGTTATCTCCCCTTGCAAGGCTTTGATTTCACGCTGAAGAGCCTAAATAATAAAGAACAGACCTACACTTGAACCTGCTTCAACAAAACATTATCATACTAGTGGGTCTCTAAAACTATATGTCAAAATTACCAAATGTTTAACACCTAATAGCTGTTGATTAATAAATCAATGTGCTCTAGTGATGTCAGTTAAACAAAACAGATTTTAAACTTCTGTTTTAATTGCAAAATATTGTTTTGTATATATGTTCAAAGTTCAATGAAATTTCCTGAAACATTTATCTAATACCAAATGGCAAAATAATAGTTTTGTGTTTGTTGTTTTTGACTGGCCTTGGTAACAGTGGTTAAAACATCACAAGTCAGACTGGTAGGTACTGGGTTTGTATCCCTATACTTTTTGTTTTTTGTGTGTTTTTTTTGTTTGTTTAACGATGCACTCAACACATTTTAATTACGGTTATATCGGCGTCGGACATATGGTTATGTCGAGAAAAAACCCCAGTGGTCAGCTGACGGGGATCGATCCTAGACCGACCGCGCATCAGGCGGGCACTCTACCACTGGGCCATGCTGCCCGCTATATATCCCTATACTGTCGCCTGCATTCATCGGGAAACAGTGAGGCCACTGTACCAACTTCTATATTAATAACAACAAACAACTACAAGCTGATGACAATTGGCCGGTGTATATCATAGACTGCTATAAGAAACAAGCACCGGTCACGGTTGGAGAGACAAGGATTATGTGGAGGTGGGCAGTGAAAGACGTTTATAGACAGAAGCTACCAGATTGGGGAAAAATTAGATGGTGTTCAAAGGAGAGAAAGGATAAATAAAATCCCCAAAACACCACCCAAAAAATCAACTACTGAACTGGATAGACAGCCTAAACAGATGACATGTGTGTTTGGTGCAATATACTTGAACTTTAACAGAATATAAGCATGAAAATTAAGTTAAAATGAAATACACTGACAGTTCAGTTTTCACTATATGTAAAGTATATATATTACAACGCTAACTGGTTGCTGAACCTACTTCATTTTCTCTCAGCTGCGTCTCCGTGGACTGGCTGGAGTCTGGTGCCAACACTCGCTGTTCCGCGAAGTCGAGCCATGAGGAAATGCTCTGTAATGCATGCAGGAACTGTTGCTGAAAGGACAGGGCATCCTCCAGCCGTAACTGGCGATGTTCCACCTGGTCTTGGAGCTGTTCCCAGCATTCTCCAAGATCTCCAATTATCTGCCGCACTTCATTTAGGTTCCTGATTGTATCAGCACTCGATCCAAAGGAATGCAGCCCATAGGTTGCTATATCCTGTAAAACAAAACAAAATATAAAGAAACATGGTCTTTAAATTTCAGTCTCTAAATATTAAATGCACTGACCCTAGTTTTCAGCTATTACATATTTTTACCATTAAATTACACATTACTTACAACTTCTTAGTAGATCATCCATTAAGGCAAATCCAATGTGTTTCTGACCATTGTCCTGGTTGTCATAGTAGCTAAATACATTGTATGTGAAACTATTGAGTTTGTGACTTTAAGAACCATTGTTAAATAGATCTTAAATAAATGAAATAACCATCCTTTATAAATTCATCCTTCTGTTGGTTCACTGGTATTTACTGAAACCATTTCTCCATACTCATAACCAAATAACCAATGCAGATTCCAAACACTAACCCCAGGTTTCCTGGTTCTGACGATATCCTCTAGGTTGCTCTTCTTGTTGCTGATGTCTCGCTGTAGATTCTCCCATTGGCGCTGAAGCTGGGCCTCAGTCACTGTAGGTGGTGTCTTCAGTCTGTCTCCGTCCACGCCGTGACCAGCCTCCTGGTATCGCTGGCCGCTCAGAGAGATCTGTCTCACCAGCTGCTGGTGCTCACTCAGATCTGACGCCAACTCCTAGAGAGTAATAATCAAATCACTAAATGTAGGTCATCAAGACATGAAACTAGACTACAGTCCTTAACACTAGGGAATGTCATTTTACTATAGTATATACTACAATATATTTATTTCTGAGCTGATTGTTTTCTAAATTACACACAAAAAGAGTGTTTTTTTTGTTATTTCCCAAACACTTTTACTTTTCTTCATCATCAAATGAATTGAAATTATTTACGAAAAATCCCAAATGTTCATGGATGCTAGGACCAATATAGGCCGCTAGATGTATAAGGTAAGGATGACAAATATTAATAACTACATGTAGATACATTGTGTTCTACCGTCCATGTATACCTAAAGACACCAGTAATAATAACTGAACATACCTGCTGCAGATCCTGCTGTTCAAGGAGTTTGATGATGACTTCAGTTGTCAATGAAAATACAATCACTTACTTCATCTCAGTAATTCCCATGATCTGAACTAAACAACTCCAATAGTAGAGAAGTTTAATATGTCAATATTTAAACAATCAGTAATAATAATGACTGAACCTACCTGCTGCAGTTTCTGCTGTTCAGGGAGTTTGACACTGACTTCAGTAGTCAGTGGAGACATGGTCATCTGCTTGGTGTCCGTGATCCACTGCTGTAACTTAGCTACGTTAGACTCGTAGTCATCCATCTCTCTGTGGCGTTTCTCAGACTCCTTCATCGTACTCCTCAGCTGACTCTGTTTGTCAATGGCCGCCAGTTTGAACTCTCCCAGCTGGTTCTGAATGCCGGCCAGCTGATTCCTCAGTTTCTCTGCAGTGGCGGGAGACTCCGACTCACAGACATTGTCACACTGGAGAGCCAGGTCGTGGATGAGCTGTTGGCGCTTGTTGATCTCGTCCTGCAGTTCCTGTAGGAAAACAGAACAATAAACATTACATTCTAAATTCTTGGACATTGTTTTTATACAATTAAAAGCTATGCTCATGACAAGTACCACTGATGGGACATGATATGCTAACATTTCTATGAGCTCAATTGCATGACCCATAATACTATACTATACTCCCTTGACTGATTTTTGTGCTTAATGTTAGACACATTTAACAGGATGGTTGCAACAAAATGTATGTACTAAATGCAGCCCTATTATCACTGCTTTCAATGATTCATAAGTGTATGCAATCAGAACTTTGTCAAAACATCCCTTTGAATTTTAAAGAACTATGACCGTGGCAATCCCAACTCTTTGTTGTTCAGATTTATCAGTTATTAAGTGCTAAACAAATTCTGCCACTATATACTTAGTGTTTTATATAAAAATTAAATTAAAAAAAGAAAATCAGACAAAATATATTGCTAATAAAAGCTCAAGTCAAATGAACATGTTACCCTATTGTCCTGTAACTGCTGCTGAAGAGCTTCTGGGCCCTCCATGGTGAGTCCACTAGTTGCATGTCTAACTTTCATCTCGTCCATCCAAGACTCCAGCTCAGACACCCGCTTCTTGTAGGCCTGGAGGTGGATGTTGTGCTTCTCCTTTTGTCTTGCAGCATCCTACACAAAACAAATTCATGACTAGGTGAACTTAATGAAAAAAAACACAAGTAAAGGGACGGTAAATTACTAAGTCAGCAGAGCTAACAAGAAACCATCAATATAAACAAAATAACATGACATATTTCTCAAACTTTTTGTTTATCATAAACAGCAATTACATTGTATAATCAGATTTACTGTAAAGGTGAGTGCAGCACTTTTCTGAAATCACTGTAATAATGTTTATTTAACATTAACATTAGTTAAAAATATATCATCTAAAAACATCTTTCAAGCCATCCACAGCTGCAATGATTTACCATAACTTACCTGGAGTTGTTTGCCCTTATCATCGGCGATGGTCTGCAGATTGTCCAAGCGGTCAGTCATCATGGTCAGTGTGGCCTGCATTGCCTGGTAACCCTCGGGGTCTGACTGCTCCATCAGCTGACGACCTCTCTCCTTGACTTTGGCAATGTCCTCCTTGATACCCTCCAGTTCTTGAAGACTTTCCTGGACAAAACCAATGAGCACAAATGCATAACTATTTGTGTATGTTGAAATAAGAAACTTAAAAAGTACATTACTAGTTGTGGTACATAAATTATAGGCCCTAAAATGAACACAAATTAGTCAAGTTCAAATATAGAGATATATTTTGGCACAAACCAGTCTCTGCAGCATGGATTACATTTTACAAGTTCTATTTTACAGCAAATACATAAAAAGAACTAAATTTGTGGTATGTGCACTTGAAGCAATCTTTGAAATTCCACATTATTGCTTAAATGTATACTTTCATTTGTAGGACAAAAACTACATTAATTGTATGTTGTAGACAGATTATAGTTGTATGAGGTGCATTTTGTAGCAAATTTGCCCATTTATTTAACCAAGATGGGACGTTAATTTTAACAGATCAAACATATTTTGCCCACAAAATATATGACTCATGAAGTCTTGCATAGTTGATAATCACAACTCATAACATCCAAGATTTCTAACTAAAACACTACACTAACCGATTATACAGGAGATGCTTATAGATAAACCAGTATAAACAGACAGCTGTTACAAAGTGATTGTACAAGACTATACCTAGCACAGAGGGAGCAAAGGTGCAGTCCTACCCCTAAACAAATACTAAAGAGTACCCTTGTGGTGTAGCTCGAGAAGATCTTATATTATAGTTATCTGGTTTCTGTTGTACTGCCCCTTGCCCCTCCTGGTTATTTAAGACTATAGTCTTTCCCACAGGGAACACCTTTTTCATACTATGGAATTTACTATGGAAGTTGGTTATTTCTAAAACACTTTTACTTTTCTTCTTACAATAAACCAAACTAACATTATTTATAAACAAAAGAACATTTGTAGGAGGATGGGATGGACTATAGATACATGTCTGCTGCAATACCTTGTAGTCTTGCATCTCTTGCTCGAAGTTGTCGACCAGTCCGAGCGTCGGCTGCTGGGTGAGTCGCTGGTGGACCTGCTCCATCTTGGCAGTGATGTCCTGCACTGAGTGCTGGTAGCGCTCCTGTTTCTGTAATGCAGTCTGCAGCTCCTTCTCCTTCACAGCCGCCTGAACACAGCAAGTAAAACACAAAGAATATCTTTATTCAGGCCATATTATACAATTGTTATTGTTAATGGAAATAATCTTATTGATGTACTTACAATGTACCTTTATTTGGCACCCAATAGCTGATCTCTATTTTTGTGCTGGGGTGTGTTAAAATATTTGTTCATTCATTCATTCATTTATTATTCTCCTTCACAAAACATGTAATCAACAATTATAAAAGTTTAAATCCAGAATCAAGACTTTAGTTAAAGCTTATTTTATTTAATGACACTACTACAGCATATTGATTTACTATTGGACATCAAAGATTTGGTCATTGTGACTGCTACATTTTTCCATTAGTACCAAAATATATTTTATATTCACTTTCCCACATATAGCACAGCACATACCACAACAGTTAACATAACAGTTGTGAGGCAATAGATGGGATGGGAAAACTCAACCTGAGAATGGGTCCACCAAGGGAATTTGATCCTTCGACCAAAACACGTACAGCAAGTGACTGAGCTGGATCCCACCTCACTTTAGAAATGTCCTGCCCATATTACATATTATGTACACAGGTACATAATATTATAATGTTGGTGAATTCTGAAAATTTTGCCAGTCAGAACTTCAAAGTTTTATAAACATGGACCCTGATGGCATTAATGGAAGAGAACTAAATGACTGGTTAACAGCATCATCTCATCATTTAGTAAACAGTTTAATGGTTGGAATAGTGAAAACGACCATAAAAATAACAAGTTATCTAAAGAAGTCCAAAATTATTTATACAATATAAGTAATACTGGACAGGAGGCAACTATTCCTGATTATTTACATAAAATTACAAACTGTCAAATCAAGACAATAGATCTATGGATTGGTTTTTTTTTTTTAATTTGTTATTATTTTGTATTGTCCCAGAGCACATCTGTAATGTAATCTATAATGTTGGGGCCCTGAATTCATTACATACAGAAACATAGTGGTACACAGTACACACACCTACACAGACACACACATACACACACACAGACACAGGCACGCACGCATGCATGTGCATGCACACACACAATCAAAAAATATATTTATACATATAGTTGTACTATTTTAACACACACACACACACACACAAGTACTTTAGTTTAAAGTGGGGAAATAAACCCAGTAAAAATAGTTGGTGAAAAGTGAAGGGTGAGAAAGGTAGAATTTAGAAAGACAAGATGAAGAAGAATAACAGAGAAAAATCTATGGATTTCTAGCTAATATTCCATTTTTCTCACCTGATACATATAAATTGCACCACTGTAAAGTGAAACATTATTACCATACCTTTTTTTTAGAAAATATATTCCATTCCTATCTATCCATTTAGCCAGTAAACTGAAATAGACGGAGTTACTGGCATGTATAGCCAGGCTAATTTTCAATATCATAAAGTTTTTCTCAACATGTGTCGGCAGGAATTTAATTTAGAGCTTACCGGTAAGCCTTACTGCTTCCCCACATGAAAAGAATAATTTTGTTTTTAAATGCTTGGAGAGCTGAGAACAATTATAGAGCTCCATTGCACAATAATTGTATTCACCTTATCAAACAAAAAATATGGCTGCCAAAATATGCTACACAATATTTGTATGTTAATGGCAGTTACACCGAGCATTGTGGTACATGTCTATGAAAACATGAACATATTGAACAAGGTGTTAATAAGCCTCATATTTTATAACTAACATGACTTCACATGCCCAAAATACCAACACAGTATTATTAATTAAAAAGTTATTGAAAAGAAATATGCAGTTGCATTGGGTAAATAATTTAGCCAGTAGTGCAAGTGGTAGGCTACCGTATAGAAATGTATCAGCTCATGGAAATAATATATATGAATTGGCCATATGCACAGTTCTCTTAAATAAACATGATTTCAATGACAACAGTACATTAAATGTGTGGTTATGATCTGGAGCTATTATAGGTCGACTCTGACTGGTAAGTTAACCATTATTATTAATATTATAGTGCACTTGGCAAATATATTAATATACCAAGTATAACATACAGATGATAGTTAATTTACTTTGTTATTGTTTAGTAATAAAATAAGGAAACGATTTGATGAAACTGCACATTACGACAGCACAACTGATGTCAACTATTTAATGTGTTAATTAATTAACATGTGAAGCTCATTGTAGATAAACTATATGACTTAAGTTGGGTCAAAAGTTTACCCAAAATACTTATAAAACTATTCTTGTTAAACAATATGTTTGAGCAATGCAATTATATACAAATAATTTATTCTGGGATGCATCAAAATGACAAGTGGATGAGAAACATGGAATGAAAATATGAGGATTATTCAAGTTTGTTTTATTTATGAAAGCAATACAAGACTGTTGTTCTACTGAGTTCAGTTCCACCACCCATCATATCTGAGTCAGTAGCCTACCCACCATCCCCATACATTCTACCCCACCCACATTCCCTTTCATCTCATACTTAAAACTGGTTGTTGTAGTGAGCTCAGAGGCATATTCAGCTCCACCACCTGTCCTATCTGACCCAGTTTCATTTCATTTTCAATATTGTTTAACGTGAACATTCAGAGCAAGCTGTTATAGCGCACGCCTGTCTTGGGCACACACCTCAGCTATCTGAGCTGTCTGTCCAGGACAGAATAGAAATTAGTAGTTAGTTGTTATTGTTAGTGAAAGAGAAAAGAGGGTGTAGTGGCCATACACCTACCCAATGAGTCCTTAAAAACTCGCTCTGGGTTTGAGCTTGTTGTCCGGCGACTTAACCGCTAGGCCACCGAGGCCGGTTTCTGACCCAGTGGTCAACCCCTCCTCTTTATACCACCCTTCCCCTCAATGCCACCTCTCCCTTTCACACTCTGTTTAAAATGTGTGTATCACCTGTTGATGTAGTGAACTGAGAGACATATTTAGCTTCATCATCTGTTCCGTGTGACCCAGCTGCCGACCCACCCACCCCTTCCCTTCATTCCACCCCACCCCTCCCATTCATCCCCTGTTTAAAAGTGGTGTATTACCTGTTGTTGTAGTGAGCTGAGAGATATGTTATGCTCCACCACGTCCCATCTGACCCAGTACCCAACCCACCCACCCCTTCCCTCGAATCCCACCACAACCCTCCCCTTTATCCCCTTTAAACAACCCTTCCCCTCAATGCAACCCTCCCATTTACCTCCTGTTTAATACATGTGTGTGTTACCTGTTGTTGTAGTGAGCTCAGAGACATGTTCAGCCCCACCAACTGTCCTATCTGACCCAGTGGTCAACCCATCCTCTTTATACCACCCTTCTTCTCAATGCCACCTCTCCCCTTCACCTCCAGTTTAAAATGTGTGTATCACCTGTTGTAATGAACTGAGAGACATATTTAGCTTCACCACCTGTCTCGTCTGACCCAGCTGACG
>JAECMU010313500.1:0-16164 GCA_016106625.1 Dracogyra subfuscus
CGGTCCTTGCGACTGCGACAGGCGTACGCTGCAACAGCTTGCTCTGAACGTGTACGTTAAAAATCTTAGGTTTAGGTTTAGGCATCCTCATCAGAAACAGAACTTACAGAACGTCTCCGAGACTGTCTGCGTTTTACTTTGAATATTTGCGCACAATTTGTCACGTGGTAAATGTCAGTCACATGATCAGACAAAATGGCGCTCTCCGGTGTTCAGATTTTGTTGATGATTGGCATGCTTGTTACGGGTAGTATTAACACACTGAGCAAGAAGGCACAGAATGATTGTGTGTAAGTTTGGTAGGACTTTCCTTTGGCACTGTCACGCATAAAGAACATTATGAATACTTATAATAAATAGGGATAGGGTTAACGGCAGTGCCAATGGAACCAGGAAAGTGTTCTAAACTTCTATAAGTTTAATATCGGACACAATTTATTTTTATTTAAAGGGTTTATCAGGTCAAATATGAACCTTGTGTGTTGAAAGGTAACCAGTCAGTTAGTACCATAGTAGTTTTATACTCTGTATCATATTTTTGTTATGACATGCCACTTCTTATTTTTATTGCTGACGAATAAACGTTGACGTGTAAACATAACTTGTAAAGACTTAATGACTAAAGTGAGCATTGGTTTAAATGAACATACCGTCATACGCATCCCACTGATGATCATTTCATATGATACTAGTCTCCCCCCCAATCGTATCTTAGACTTACATTCTTAGCACTGAGATCAGCATCTCTTAAAAGATCTTGATATTTCATTCTAACAAAGTGCTTGTTGGTAATTAATATAATCTAATTTATTATTATAACTATTCAAAATCAAGAACGTTTTAGTTTTTCAGTCCTTCACACACATTGTTAATTTTGTCACCTTTTTTCTATTGCAGTGTTGAAGGTTATCCAGATAGAAGTTCCAACAACACAACTAAACCTCATGAATTTGATCATCCCTGGTTCCAGACTTGGATCATGTTTATTGGTATAAGTGATTTTAAAATGTCCACTATTTAAAGTCACTGACGCTGTAGATAGAAACTTTTGTATTTCACATAATATTCACTTGGAGATGCTACAAACACCAAAACAACCAGTAACACATTAGAGTTGCCAAACTTGATAATTTAAACAATAGATTTGGGTGGTATATTGTTATAACAGATACGGTACATGTCAGACAAAATATGTTGGTTAATGTATAGATACTTGATATCCAAGAGATATAGGTTCTCCCCTGAACCAAGGACTCAGGTGAAATATTTAAATTGATATCTAAGATGTACATGTAAACAGTATTTTTATATTTTAGGAGAAATGTGCTGTTTGATAGGACTTTGCATAGCAAGGCGGAGAGAAAGACAGGCATATTTAAAGAAGGTAATTGAAATATTACAAATTCAGAGAAAAGAACAGAAAATATGTTACCCCTCCCCCTATTGTTAGGGTTAGTTTTTGTATTAGGTTGATGTTTCCTCTTCATACATGTATCAGTATAATGGAGGATATCATCCCAAATCTGTTAGTATTATTTTTAGTAAAACCTTATAAGACAGAGAGGTGTTTCAATTTATCAAGACTTATTTAACATAGGTAAATGTAAAAACTATTTTTAATTTTTAGTGATAAAGTAATATGCAGCCAATCATGCTGTTTGTTTTTCATCTAGCAGTTGTTATCAAGGAAAACAAAATCAAAATACCCACAAAAAATCCAACAATGTTGGTCAAATTACATCACAAATGACACAAAAAGGCAGAATGTGTTGGCGTGTAATGACAAGCCTTATGTACTTTTAGAGGGAGAGGGTTCATAGTGTTGCAAAATGTTACATGGGGGAGAGAGGGTTATAAAAATGTCAGATGTTGTTACTTAATTGTGAATCAGACCCTTTTCATTGTTAAATGTCGGATAACAATGTAGGACAGTGGTAGAGTACTGAAAATAAGTTGAAAGTTTGTTTTGTTTAACAACACCACTAGAATTAATCATTGGCTATTGTATGTAAAACATTTTGTAATTTTGACACATTGTCAGAGGAAAGCTGCTACATATTTTTCATTAGTGGCAAGGGATCTTTTATATGCATCATCCCTGACAGGATAGCACATACCACAGCCTTTGATATATTAGTCATGGGCCACTGGCTGGAACGAGAAATGGCTCAATGGTCCCTTCGACAGGAACCGGCTGCACTAAAGCCCGTAGTAAAGGTGAGCACATTACAACTGGACTACGTCCCGGTGCTATGAGTTGTAGGATTCGCATTAGGATATTTACTGTTCCAGCCAACGTGCTATGAATGGTATTTAAGAGACAGTTATTGGTGCTATCCTGTCTTTGGTAAGTGCATCTATAACAGCATTTTGGTCGATTCTCCTTGTTTGATTTGTACTGTTGACTGTCCTCCTTGTACTTAACTGATGTCATGCTCTGCAAGAATGCCCCATCAGTTGGTCCATTAGGCTATTTCTTGATACACCCAGTGCTCCATGACTGGTATATCAAAGGCCGTGATATGTGCTTTCTTTCTGTAGCATGGTGCATATAAAAGATCCCTTGCTACTAATTGAAAAAATTTGTGTTTCTTCTCAGAGACTATATGTTTGACATCAAATAGTCAATAAATCAATGTGGTTTCATTACACGAAACAAACTTTAATTTCTAAAAGGCCTTGTGCAACTTTAGCACTTGACATTCCATTAAGTTATATCATAAAAATTACTTCCAAAAGTCTTTGCCAGGTAAGGCAAGTTATCACTTGTTTTGCCCTCCATACCTGCCTGGAAAGTTTTAAATGAGCATTAAATGCATTTATTTATCATCGGCTATTGGATGTCAAACATTTGGTAATTCTGACACAGTCATCAAAGGAAACCCATTTCATTTCTTATGCAGCAAGGGATCTATCATATGCATGTTCCCACAAACAGGATAGCACATACCTCAGGCCTTTGACCAGCTATGGTGCACTGGTTGAAATGAGGACAAACTCAGTCAGTTGAATGGATCAGTCGAGATAGTTTAATCCTGCGATGCAAGCACCTCAAGTGAACACTCAGTTGACTGAGCTAAATCCTGGTGTTGCCTTAAGATGTAAGAGATCTTTTTATTGTTGCAGGAAGCTCTGTCACGTAAGCAGGAAGGTGAAGTCTTGGAACCACTTGTGCAAAAAAAGTTTGTATTTATATCAACAAACACAGGCTACTTGTTTACATAAAACACAGAATCTGTTTAAATTGTTGGAATATGTGAATGACACAATCATTTCTTAAAAATGAAAGCAGCTAGTTAATAATTTTATTACATTTGTTGGAAAAGATATTGTAACTGTAAATTTTAAATCTTTGTTTATGTTTATCACTTGTTATTACAGGCTAAATGTTTTTACCGTCCTCGGTGGTGTTGTGGTTAAGTCATTGAAAATACCTTAAAGGAAACATGACACGAGACCATATTATAGCTCATTTTAAAAGAAAAATGATATAAAAGTAATATACAAATAAGTTTATAACAATAAAATACGTGTAGTTAACTTAAAATGAAGAAATTACGCTGATCAGTATCAAAGTACAATTTATGCATATTTATTCGTGAGCATTCGGAAAACCCCGGAAGTGACGTCAGAGCAGCGATACTCTTCCATTGTTGTTAATTGTTTATATATAGAGTAAGGGACTTACGATCTTTTCAGTCCAACAATGCGGTACTGCGCAGCCTTTGGGTATAAAAATAAACAGTTTAAACGATTGGGATCATCTTTTTACGGTTTTTCAAAGGGTTGTATCCGAAGAAAGACGCGTGTATTTGATCGCAAAAGAAAATATTGGACACCAGCACCGCATAGTACTTTGGTGTCAGCCTATTTAGGCCTACAGCTCGAGACAAAAACAGTACTCGGTTGCGAATGCCGAGGTGTACATTGTACATATTTGACACCAAATATATACCTAAACATGATATATTTATATATGTTTAAAACATTTTAGAATTATTTATTTATTTATTATTGTTTTTGGGGGAGAAAAAAAACCCCAAACATTTTTTATGTTAGGGCTGTAGCCCTACATTTCAAAATCAGTATTCACCATCCAAAGAAGGAAACGTCAATAAGTAATTAAATATGACATATACAAACATGAGATTTGGCATGAGGATACATCTCAGTACGATGTATTTAAATAGTATTATTATTTTTAAATGTAGAAAACAAAAATAATTTTAAATAATGTTTTTAAATCTTCGGGCAGAGTACGTCACAAAACCGTTCCTCGTCGCCCGAAGCCCCAAGTAACACGAAGTTCAATACAAAATAAACCACTACTGTCGGTGTCGAAATCATTATTATGTTTCGTTCACGGGCTGTCTGGAGAATCAGAGTGTTGTTTTAGTTAATTGGTCCTTTCTTTCTGTGGATGGCAGGTGTATATTGCAAGGTATCGACCAGGTAAGTGATTACCTCTGTCTAGACCTACGTACAAAAATACTTACCAGTTTTTTAAGATCACAGGGTACTGTGGTGTAACCTGTCGCGACAGAACAGCACATACTATTGTACAATGTTGAGGGGCATTATCAACCGCCCTGCTTCATTACTGTAAATAATTCTGTAAAACCCTTGATTAAGTAGATTTTTTCATCAAAAATTTAAAAACTGACAAATTATCACTTGCATGGGTATCGTGAGTGGTCGTTTTTACTCTAACGCACCCTACCCATAGCCTGAATAGGTGTAATAATATGATGCTTTTTTTTTTAAGAAGAGAAAAATACTATAACCCCATTTCGTTATGTTAAAATATATTTAATTAAATAGTTTATTATACTATCGAGTCATTTATGTTGTTTTACAAGTCAGATTAATGAAAGCAAAGCGCCTTGTAAATTAGAGCGTTTGCATGTTTACATTGTGCGAACATGAAAAATACGATGTTTTCTATATACAAAAAATTAATTTAAATACATCATACCGAGGTGTATCTTTATGCTAAATATAACAGTATACACCTCGGCATTAGCTATCGGGTTTTGGTTTTGTCTCCGGGTTACTTTCGGGCTCCGGGCTGTAAACTGGTCGACAGGTCTGATCTGGCACCATCGGTTTCCCCACCCTCCGTCTTGCTATCCGTTTTTTCTTCAGTATCATTGTAGTAAGTAAATGTGTATCTTTCTTCATTTACTAACAGCGCAAATTGATACGGCAAAACGTTATGTGAACGAACACTCATTGTTTTGGTAAGCCGTGCAAGTCTTAGATTGTTACGGACTAATGCTTTGAAGTGTAAGGCGTCAGATCAAGCTACTCGTCTCTGACGTCACGGACCTGTGATTGCCCTGCTCATTAAAGATCGGCAGTTTCCGCTAAGAGCTCGTATCTGTTTCTTTACAGATATATTTTAAGTGATTCAATTTTTTAGGTGATTCAATTTATAATTAATTGTACATTAATTGGTGCCAAATATAGGTCACGTGTCATGTTTCCTTTAATCAGTTTAGACAAATATTCTGCTATCTCTGGCTTGAAAATAAATTACTCAGAATCGAAAGTTATTTGGATAGGCAGTAACAAATTCTCAAAGGAGGTTATCCATCATACAAGATGGAGGCTAGAATCGGGTTCTGACCAGTTTACTCTGTTAGGGGTGAATTTTTCTCTAAATCTTGAAGATATTGTTATTAAAAATTTTGAACTGAAAATATTAATGAAACAATGGTCTACAAGGAAATTAACAGCATTAGTAGAATTATTGTTCTGAAAACCTTAATAATCCCTAAAATAACTCATCTGATTATTTCTTTACCAATTCTGCCTGAAAAATTTATTAAAATCATAAATACACTGTTCTTCTACCTTCATTTGGCAAAATAAACCAGAAAGGATAAAGAGGGAAATTTTAGTACAGGACTATAAAAATAGGGGGTTTGAGAATGTTACATATTTTTAATTTTATAACTGCATTAAAATCCACATGGATCAGAATTCATTTTTAAATGGAAAACACTTTTTGAAACTGTTACAGGTTTAACCACTGAAAAGCTAGTTTCTTATGGAGATTATTTTATTCAATATAAAAATAAGAAATTAACTAATCCTTTTTGGAAAGATGTGCTCCATAATTGGCTGTTGATTCAGCAGAAACAAATATTTGAGAAACTGGAAGAAATAATGAACTGTAACATTTGGTATAACAGTAAAATAACAATTGATGGAAAGCCTGTTTTGTACAAGACATATTTTGAAAAAGGTATTGTGTTTATTCAAGATTTGATGGATGAATATGGATATTTCATGAATTATAATACATTCAGAATTAGATATAATTTTAAAACAAATTTTCTTGAATATGCTTCTTTGTTAAAAGCGGTAAAGTTATTCTGTAATTACTGTAAATACTGTAAAAACACAAGTAAACCAAATAAATTCTGTATTACCTTATAAATTACAGATTTTTTTAGAGAAAAAGGGTAGTCGGATAATGTATAAAATATTAAAAATTTCTAGTATCTGCCCAATTTTACAACGAACATATATTGAAAAAGGGTGTACATTTTCCCTAGATATATGAAAAAAAATATTACAGTATACCTTTTTCAAACTTAAAAGATCCTACTCTTATATGGCTTCAATTTAGAATCTTACACAGCATAATAGCAACAAACACATTTTTATACAACGTCAAATATGTCGATTCTACTATTTGTAATTTTTGTCAACTTCAAAACCAGAGACCCAGGAACATTTATTCTATGAATGTCCTAATGCAGTGGAACAGTGGACACTGAACAAAGGTGAACATATGAAATTTTATAAATGTTTGGAATTATAAAAAACAAACATTTTTTGTTGTTTTTAAACTGGCTAATTGTCAGTATAAAATATTATATTTATATTCTGAAAATAAGAAAAGCCAAATTGAACAAAGATGCCATTAAAAATATTACATATGAAAAGTTGAATGTTGAAACATTTAGATTTTATAAAAGTTGTAACTATAAAGAATTTGATGAATATTGGTCACCTTGGTTCAGTGTTTTAGAAACAAGTAACAATTAATAGGAACATATTGTGATAAGAACAGAGAAATGTAAGGTTGGTAATACAGTTTTTACATATGATAGACCTATATTACTTGGGACTTGTCTAAAACCTGTTGTTCTTTTTCTATATCAATCTTCTGTGTGTGTGTGTATATGTGTAAATGAGAGAGTTAGTTTGTGTGGGTGTGTTGTTGCTTTGGTATAATTGTTTTCTCTTTTTTTTATTTTGTGTAGTTATGTCTGTACATACGGTAATGTTTCAGGGCTCCATCCCTGACATTGCCAAATTGTTTTTGCTGTGGGAAAGTGCATATAAAAGATCCCTTGCTGCATTAAGAAAAAAAATGTAGCTGGTTTCCTCTGATGACTATGTCAGAATTACCAAATATTTGACATCCAATAGTCACTGATTAATCAATTGCTCTGGTGGTATCATTAAACAAAACAAACTTCTTCTCTAACACTAGATTAAGTGTCGCAGTTAACAATGGTTGACACTCGACTGCTGACTGAAATCCAGGTCAAAATTACACTTATTTCAACTGGACACATGCATTTATGAAAATTCAGGTCAAGTGCGAGAATGCTTTTACATCAGTTATTGTGAAACAGTATTTGTTTGATGTCTCACAATATTAAAATACTAACAGTAAAAATGTTTTATTTCAGTGTGTTTCACTTCATATTCCTGATACCAACACTGTGTGATTTGGTGGGAACATCTCTGGCAGGTAGTACATGTACTATGTTTTAGTTTTTAAAAAACCCCATTTGATTTGTTTTTTCTTAACCAAATTTTTTTAAAAAGGCAAATACTAAAAAGAATATTAGAAAATCACTGAACAGATTTCTTAGATCTCTCACATTTCGTGATAAATTGATGGCTAAAGAAAATTTGTTATGCTGATAAACATTTACAAGATACTGGTTTAGTATACCATGGGACAGATTTAAGAAGCCTGTTTTGCTGAAGCACAGGTGTTTAAGAACTGAAATGTACAGTTGAGCACCGTTGTGTCAAACGTTAATGAAGTAAGTAAGCCAATGAAAATTGTTATTCTATGAAAAATAAATGAATCAATCTAATGTACCACTGTGCACATTCTGAACAAAGATGATCATCTTTTAAATTTTCTATAAATGGTAAAATTAAATTACTGTGGATGTTATAACAATCTAATTTTGTTTCTAAGAAACATGAATTTATCAGAAATACAGTTAAAGCAAATTTTTGTAGAAGAACAAATACACAGTTCCACACCTAATTCATGAAGTCTAGGTATAATGTTTGTTGCATCAAACCTGCAGAGCTGCGCATGCAAATAATTGTTACATGCTCATATACCACTAGAGTTTTGAGCATATCCGTCCCAGAGCCTGTCTCTGGATAGGCAAACGTGCAGAACTAAAACATTTACACATCAATGTCTCATTGTTTTCTGTGACAATCCTTGCATCAAATTCAGATGCAACAGGGTCATGGGGGGTTATCACATCTTTAATATTGCTGTCATCTGGTATGGGATCCCAGGTGGTAAAGTTGTCAGCATATGCAATTTCCTCGTCATACCTGAATCTCTTGACTTGTTATCATAAGAAAGTCAGTATAGTGGAAACAATGGTGTCACTAAAACGCCTAGTTTGCTGCCTTCTTTGTCATTTAACAAACAGGTAACAAATTAATCCTACTTTTACCAGTCAATTCAGTTCTTTATTTAACTCTGACCTGTTACAGCTCATCAGTTGCACAAGTAAAATACACATATTTAGGCAAACATAACTATGTCGTCAGCATATAATAAAAGAAATAAACTCAGGTCTTTAAGTTCATGTTCAGGACAAGCATTCACAAAAAAATAATTTTCTAGATCATTAACATATAGAATGAATACAAAATTGGTGACAAAATTTCCCCCTGCATTAAATCAACATTGTTATTAAAAAAGTCTGATCGACATCCATTTATAATAACCCAAGATTTCACGGACTGATACATGACTTTTATAACCCTAAAGAGTTTCCCTCTAACACCAAGTTTTGATAATTTAATCCACATTTTTAATCTGTTAACAGAATCCAGTCCCTTTTTGTAATCTATAAACTAGTAATGTAGTATTTGTTTTAACAATCTTGAGCTTTTAAAACTACCACACATAAACAAAATATTGCATCTATAGTCCCAATACCTCTGTGAGAATCAAACTGAGCATCACATATTTTATCAAATTCTTCAGACTAATCCAACAATCTCTTGTTGAGTATAGAAGTAAACAATTGACCCAATGTACTGAGCACACTAATGCCTCTATAATTATTTGGGTCCGAGTTATCTCCCTTATTAAAAATTAGTGCAATAACCGTAACTCCCCATGGCACAGGGAAAATACCTAATCTTAAGATTATATTAAACATTTTCAAAATGATAGGCATAAAAAGTTCTTTAAACTCAATAAGAAATTAATTTAAAATAGAATCTAATCACACTTTTGATGTTTTACAGCATACAAAATCTCAGCTTCCATAATTTCACAGTTCTGTTGTTCATACAGTCAACACTAAATACATCTGGAGCAGACTCACTCTCTGGTGTATTGGGATCAGTTTCCACTACATCCTTAACATTATTTAAAAAGTCATTAAGAGATGCATTAGGCTTAGTATGTTTAGAATTATACTTTCTCAGATATTCTAGCTGATTTCCTTGAAAACCTTGATATTATCTTTTGAGGCGTTTCTCTGTCTTTTTATATGCTTTTTTACAGGCATATCCATGCACTTTATTTTCATATGATTTATAGCAGGTTGTACGGTCAAATATATTAAATATAGATGTCGGCACAGGCCATGGTTTATCACACACTTGGTTGGATATGCAGAATACTATATGTATATGTACATTTCAAGACATGCATTTAAAAGATGTTTCTGTTATGTTCTGCTGTACACTTGAAAAATCCTTTACCATCCTGTCTACATCAATCTATGATTCCAAATCAACATTTGTCACATTATTTTTTAGCAAATCTAAATTAAGTCTTATTTCCTCCATGTTTGTGTTCATTGAGTCGTCTACCTCTACCAAATTCCCTACCATCACTAAGATCTTCACCCGATACACCATTTGGATTTAACAATACTGTATTGTGTAAAGATAAATCAACATGCAATGGTGCATGATCAGATTTATCATTAGCATAATCAATAAGTTCACGTAATCTGTTTAATACCCTGATATGAGGCTTGTCAAATCTGATAAAATCATCTCTAGTTGCCGTTCTGCAATTAAAATCACCAATAATAAACACATCTCCAGTCCTAGGATAGTACTCGATACCTGACTGTAATTCTGTAAATAAATCACAATTATATATAACTTATAGTACAAAGATGTCTGGGATGCTTTATAAACAGCAGCTATATAAATATCCATATCAAATTTATTTAAATATTTATCCACTTTAACCCATATTATAGAATCTAAACAAGGCAAAAACTGAGATTTAAGCATTAAAAATATCCTCCCTGAACATCTTTTCTTTTTCTCATTGGGAATGCATTACATTCATACCCATCAATATGATATTCAAACTCATTATCGATCCAACATTCTAAAAGAAAACTAATATCATATGTACACAAAAAGTTTGTAAAATTAGCAGAGTTTAATTTTTCACTTAGGTCACCATAGATATTCCACGTCAAAGTTTTCAAAGATAAGTCACCAACACTAGAATATACATTCTCCGGTGTGTCTTAATCATTGGGGTTAATTGTGTTCATAGCCAGGCTGTCAGCATGTGTTGCGTGTACTGCATTGGTTCCCGGTAGATCGGAATTCAATAGCACGTATTTTATTAGTAGTCGGAGGCCAGAAGAGAACTCTGTTGATATACAGTTTGTCCTTGTTCATTACAGCATGATTAACTGCTCGGATGGTTTCACTTCTATGGGGTGCTAGAAGCTTACTTCTTTCGTTTACTTGGAAATTGTTCGGAGACAAAGAAGTCTGATCCCTTCAAAACTCTTGACGATTTCTGTACCGTTTCTTGATCGCTGAGCCTCCCGAACTTTGCGACGATTGGCCTAGGTCCACAATTTCTCAAATCCACAAGTTACATGACTAGGTGCATTCTTTAACAATCACTGTCTGCTAGCAGTGTTTTTTAAGCTTTATAAGACCATTTTTGTACCTTGTTCAGTGGTTTAGATAATTTTATTTGTTTATCTTACACTTGATCTATTACAGTAACTACATGTACAAATCATGTGTTTATAGTCAAATGTTGGCAAATCTTTTGATGATTGGTTACATGCTTACAATACTGGTACAACATTGATTTCAGTTAACACAATTCATATCTGCCTTTTTAAATGTTTTATTTATTTTAACATAATATAAATATCAACAAATAGAGACATTTTTCTGTATAAAAATGTACATTGGAACCCCAAAATATAATGACACAAATGTCAAATCGACTCAAACGTATTGACTCGCCTGAGATAAAAACCTTGATAGCTACTCACATTTTAACCAGGACCGGCAAGTTGGACATATCGGTGCAAATTGACTGTATGTAGTTACAAGAATATAAGACATAAAACAGATGTTGTAAATTTGGCCCCATATTCTGAAAATGGTTAATGGAAAATAATTTCTGATGTGAGCCCAGCCTAATTTAAGATAATTTAATAAAATATTTCTGTAACTGTTTATAATGTCTTATACTGTAGGCACCATACCACCATTTGGTGTATTGTTCCTTGTTGTAGCAGCTTAATATAGACAAATATACTAAATTCTGATATGCCTTTTGAAATCAGTCTTTGATGATTACAAGTAGGTTGACCTCTGTAGTATTTAAATAACCCATTGGTTTGAAGTTACTTGTTATGTATAGTACTAACTGATAACAACTGTACAAGTGGTATACAGCCACTTATATAACAGCAACACAAGACAATGCTCTGGCATGAGGGTGGCTAACTGAAACATTTGGAGGTTAACCAACTGTTGATTTTTTACACAGTACTTGTCAGTTGAGAGCACTCACGAAAATTAGTAGTCACGTGACCCTCAACAGTGTTATATTTTTTCACAGAATATATTCTAATATAGAAATTGTACTGAACTGCCTGGAGGAATTAATGGTGGTGTGTAACCATATAGTTTCGTTACTTGTTTGTTTTCTACGTCTCTAGGTATTGGTCTTCTGTATGTTGATGCTTCTGTCTGGCAAATGTTGCGGGGATCCATCATAATTTTTGCTGGAATTCTTTCTGTATGTTTTTACATTTTATTTTTACATTGACATTAGATCATTCAACTATTAAAAGTATTTTGTTTAAACATAATTGAATGGAAGTATGAATAAATATGAGGTCCCTATGCAACATGCCTCGGTTAAATAGTGAAATTCCAACACTGTGGTAACAAGGTTTTTAAATTCATAAAATCAAATGCCATATAACAGTAATTAATATGTGTTGAGTGTATTAATAAAACATTTCTTTTTTCTTTCCATAAAAAGTAATTACACAAGCCACCAATAGATTTTTTTTTATGTGGAAATATCCTTTACAGTCATGACAGATTTGATTAATAAAATCCTATACATAAAAATTTATAATATGTATGCATTTTTAGTAACTGATTCAATCTTTTGTTTTAATATGTTCCAAATATAGTGTCAAAACAAGTCCTGGGAAAATTATTTTAGATTTTTGTAATGAATTGTGCTATCATTTTGCAATTTAATTCTATATCAGACACCTGACTTGTTTACGGTTGTGTTGCTGTTTACAGAAAATCTTTCTGAAAAGAAAACTGCAGGCTGTTCACTGGCTAGGGATGATCGTCACCATGCTGGGCTTGGTGCTGGTTGGATGTTCTAGTGTCTTCCAGAACCATCACGGCACAAGCGCCTCACACACATTGCTAGGTAACCAAGGCTATTGTATTAAATGAAGTTCATACATCGCTCCAGATACCAAGAGCATTTTGTTAATTTCATATATCGTACCTTAGTCAGGTGTTAAAGTTAACGTTTGTTTTGTTTAACAACACCACTGGAGCACATTGATTAATTAATCATTGGCTACTGGATGTCAAACATTTGGTAATTCTGACATGTAGTCGACAAGAAACCTGCTACATTTTTTCCGAATGCAGCAAGGGGTCTTTTATATGCACTTTTCCATAGACAGGAAAGCACATACCATGGCCTTTGACCATATACTGGTGTGTGCAACTCTTACATTTTCTCTTATGAAAGTCTTATTTCAGCCAGTGCACCACGACTAGTACATCAAAGGCCATGGTATGTGCTATCCCAGCCCTTGAAATTTGTAGCGGCAATCGGCAGTGCCATCGCAAAATCTATCCCAAACTTGATTTGCGACAGCATTTCATTACTGTCGCAAATCTGTAAGTGGTGAAAAGTCTGTAGCCATTTCTCTCAGAACTCTGTCCAATTACAGGTTCCAGAAAAAAGCATAAATTTATTATTGTGTGTAGCTCAGTTTCTTCAATTAATATAAATTGGTTTAGAAGCTTAAAAAAGTAAATATGAGATGTTATGTTTTAGCATATTATTACAACAGTGAATCATATATGAAGAATTTTGACAGCATAAATCTTTTCTTTAAAATTGTTGTCATTGTGCCGTTGCAAAATTGATTTGCAACAGCACTTGACTGCCGTAGCAAACTTGTCAAATTTTAAGGGCTGTTATTCTGTCTGTGGGATGGTGCATATAAAAGGTCCCTTGCTGCTAATCGAAAAGAGTAGTCCATGAAGTGGCGACAGCGTGTTTTCTCTCTCAGTATCTATGTGGTCCTTAACCATATGTCCGACACCATATATTATATAACCATAAAATAAAATGTATTAAGTGCGTCATTAAATAAACCATTTCCTGCCTTCCCTTATAAAAGTCTTTAAAAAAGCATCTGTTTTTTTTAAAATTAAAACTATAAGTCATGACTAATTCAAAATTTAACAAAGAAAAAACCAGATTCCTGTTTTATTTTATTTAGTACATTGATAATTACAATTTTGTTTTTGTTATTTTTATTTGATAATTAATCATTTATGTAGGATTAATTTTACATTTGTTTATGCTGTATATCATTTTCGTTCAAAAGATAAATCCTAATATGAATTTTGATTATCTTCAACTTGCCTAAAATACATAAGAAATTGGTTACAAAACATTTGTTCATGCTGTCTGCATCAGAATGAATTTAGTAATGCAAAATTTTGTTTTATTAACAATATTGCAAAACTGAATTTAACTACATGTATATAAATATGAAAAAGCCACATGGTATTTACATCTTCAGGAATTGCCCTTATTATTGGAAGTCAACTCGTTAGTGCCAGCCAAATGGTAATAGAAGAATTATTTCTGAAAAGCAGAAACTTTAACCCTTTACAAGTTGTTGGAATGGAAGGAACTTTTGGATTTCTTGCAATGTCTTTGGTAAGTACTGTATTTGTCATTTGAATATTATAATCTTTATGTTTTTTAAATGTTTGTTTTTAGTAAAGTTTACTTCATTTATACATGTAGCAATTATAAGAAAGATAAATTTGCTTAACAACACCCCAAGGACACGTTGATTAATTAAGCATTTGGCAATTTTGAGTCACAGGCTTAAGAGGAAACACTACATTCCAAGGTACATTTTATATGCAGTTTCCCACAGACAGGACAGCACATACCATAGCCTTTAATAAATGAGTTATCAGAAACTGGTTAGGGCTGCAGAAATCCAATTGTTTGGCTGAAGTGATTTGATCCTACAAACCACCAAACTAGATCCTGACCCTCTTATGTTTGAAAAGTTAACATTGTTTTGTTTACAACACTACTAGAGCACATTGATTTATTTATCATTGGCTATTGGATGTCAAACATTTGGTAATTCTGACATTTAGTGTTTGATAGGAAACATACTACAGCTGTTCCATTAGTAGCAAGGGATCTTTTATATGCACCATCCCACAGACAGGATAGCATATCAGGATATCCCATAGCCTTTGATATACCAGTTGCAATGTATTAGTTGAAAAGGAAAATATCCCAATGGACTCACCTATGGGGATTGATCCTAGACTGACCACACATCAGGGAAGCACATTACCACATGTCCCACCTCTACATGACTAGAATAAAGCATCCAATGGCGAGCACCTATATATTTGAAGTAAAAAAAAGTGTTTTTATTTCCAGGCTGTTCTGCCAGCCATGTACTTCATCCCCGGTCCCCAAGTGAACGACAGCTACGAGAACTCTTTAGATGCTCTCTACCAGATTGCCAACAGCAGGAAACTGCTCGTCTTCTGTCTTCTCTACCTCATTTCCATAGCATTCTACAACTACTTCGGATTGTCAGTCACTAAGTCTCTCACAGGTTGGATTAACTTTCATTTTATATCTCTGTTATATAGAGGATAATACATGAGATTTTGTTTGGTACCATTTATCTTACTTTGAGATAAATGGTATCTAACGGACACGAATATAGTATTCTATTTCTTACATACATGTACCTCGAAACATTGAAAATGTAAACCATATAATGAACTAAATTATGTTGTTATAGAACGTTACCTAACAGGGTTATGTCATATGAATACTTAGTTTTAAGCATACATACATGTACCATGTCATAACCAAATCACTACTGTACTAACATATCCGTTTTCCTTAAAAAATAGAGCACTGTAACACATTTGCGAGCCACACAGAAAATGAAATTGATGAAAAGCGAGCATTTTAATGTGGCAAAGCATTGTAATAATACAGCTAATTTAGAATTTTAGTGACATCAGTATTCCAATGACATCACTTTATAACACTAAACTGGGTCATGACCTCTCAGAAATGATCTCCAACATATGATTTTGATACACAACAGTGATCTTCTACACGGGTGTGTAAGAAATGATCTCCAACATATGATTTTGATACACAACAGTGATCTCCTTCTCGGGTGTAAGAAATGATCTCCAACATATGAGTTTGATACACAACAGTGATCTCCTTCACGGGTGTGTAAGAAATAATCTCCAACATATGATTTTGATACACAACAGTGATCTCCTTCACGGGTA
>JAECMU010313742.1:0-10773 GCA_016106625.1 Dracogyra subfuscus
CCCTTTGTTTCAACAATGCTGCTACACCATTATGTTTTCCCAGCATTGCATTGGCACCATCAGTTCCAAAAGCAATCAGCTTTTCTGCCAGAGAAATCATCAACTTGTCCAAAATATTGACCACAGCCTTGTAGATGGTTTCAGATTTCCCATCTGGTAACTGAAAACAGATATAATTAAAAAGTATAATTATTAGGACTAAACATGACTGACCTATGAGACACTCTCTTCTTACAGGACCCCAACCAAACACAGGCATTGTAGCGATTCATGAATATTAACGAGTTGAAGTTATTTTCCGAGAACTGGGCTGCATTCAACCAATGTTAGCGATTTGGCAAAATTCGAAAGCAGGGCGGCAAAACATGAAAGCGGGGCGGCAAACTGGAAAGCGGGGTGGCAAAATGTGAAAGTGGGGCGCCAAAATGGAGCAGCGAGAACACTGCCCTTTGTCTTTGATTAGAGCGAGGCATAGCCCAGTGGTAAAGCGCTTGCTTGATGCACGGTCGGTTTGGGATTGATCCCCATCAGTGGGCCCATTGGACTATTTCTCACTGCAACCATTGCACCACGACTGGTACATCAAAGGCTGTGATATGTGCTATCCTTTCTATGGGATGGTGCATATAAAAGATCCCTTGCTGCCAATCGAAAAGAATAGGCTATGAAGTGGCGACAGCGACAGCAGGTTTCCTTCTTCAATATCTGTGTGGGCCTTAACCTGACATCATATAACTGTAATTAAATGTGTTGAGTGTGTCATTAAATAAAACATTTCCTTCCTTGTCTTTGATTTTGATTTTCCTTTTTTCTTATTTTTTATATTTTCATATTGCTATTTTTTTTATATACATTTACGTATTACAATTTCCCTCTATTTATAGTTGTATGTGCAGAAGTTTCAGTCTGATCCTGAGATTCGAGTGGCTTTACTCAGCATCCTGGCTGCTGGAGTGGTACGGTTTATTTTTGTTTTACTTCATGTTTCATTGACTGAAAAATCCCTGCATTCTTAAATATTTTAATGTAATTCAAACCATAATAGGACTTAATGGGGGTTTGTTTTGGTAAAAATATTGGGTGGAAAATTTACAAAGCCTGTTTTTCCTAAACAAAGGTGTTTAAGCATTGTAAATATATGTAGTTACAAGCGAGTAAGTCTAAAACAACCTTTGTAAATTAGGCCTTTCATTATTTCTTTTTATTTATTCTAAGAAAAATAGAAAGTAAAATGAAACAAAATTAGGTTTCCAAAAATGGGTATGATAGTGATTTCTTTATATGTCTATAATTATTAGTTTTTCAATGTTGGCGCCATGAATAATTTTAACTTTGTTTTTGCAGGGTTTGACGTTTACTGCCGCCAAGCTTGTGGTGTTTGCGGAAATGCACTGGACTCCTGGTGTACTTGTACAGTGTGAGGACCGTGCACACAGAATTGGGCAGACCGGTTGTGTACAAGTCCATTATCTTGTTGCCAAGGGAACAATGGATGAATGGGTTTGGTCTGCTATCTGCAGAAAGGTGATTACTTATTTGCACAGAACATTTCAGACAGTGTGCAATTTGGAATATTATTTTGAATATGACTTAACTTGTGAATAGTTTTGCCATTTGTACTTTATCTTGGAATAATTTGCTATTGCTGTGTGAGGCGAGGTGTCCTACCAAGGATTTGAGAATAAATAGACATTGTTTCATTGTTCTGAAGACATTCTCTTATATACTTACTTTGAAACTCCTCTAAACTGGACACCCTTGGGACCAAATAAAAAGTATGTTTTTAAGAGGTATCCCGTTTGGAGAGGCTCTGTGCTGTACAGATATTTAAAAAAGCACTGAATTCCAGTTTACAAAGGGTCTTGTTTTGAGAGGTTTGACTGTAATATGTATATGCATATGTATGAGCTATTTTGTAAAGAATATGTATGAAAATAAACCATGTTTGATTCAAATATTCATTTCTTTGCATGAACCTTAATTGAATGTAAGCACACACAAATATATGTTCACTAATATTATTTAATGATATGATGTTTAAACTTTCAGACCATAGTGACAACAACGGCTCTTAGTGGCAGGGGAAAGAATCTGGAGGCAAACAAGGGAGATAAGTATCAAGTGGATGTTTTATCCAATGCAGACGCCTGGGTACCATCGAAACAGTCAGACATGGATTTCACTTCATTCTTTCAGTCTCAGAGGGTGGGTATTAGTAAATAAAGTTTACAGATTCTATTGTCTCCCATAAGGTATGTTTCAGAATTGATCACGGGAAGAGGTAATTTTCTTGCACACCAATCACCCACGAAGTATTTCTTTCTTTACACCAACTTTTTAAATGAAAAAAAAACCCTGCAGCAGACAAACAAGCATAAAATAATAATTATGTTATCATCCCTTGCACCACCCATCACCCATCCTGTGTTCACTTGTGAAATATTCCTATTTGCATAATAAAGGTAATCAGATTTTATTATCCAACTAGCAAATGCAAACCATTAAATGAGTTCAGTTTAATCCAGCATATTAATGACTGAATATTAAAAGTCATTTTCTTTTCATACATAACATGATCTCTGGTCTCTTGCAGGTCACCCCTGTTCCCATTGGTGGCTCAAACATCCCACCAGCCAATGAATGACTAAAATTGTCCAGGTCACCCTGTTTCAGTTGTTTCACCCCTGTTCCCACTGATGTCTCAAACATCTCACCAGCCAATGAATGACTAAAATCATCCTGGTCACCCTGTTTCAGTCAGGTCACCCCTGTTCCCATTGGTGGCTCAAACATCTCACCAGCCAATGAATGACTAAAATTGTCCTGGTCACCCTGTTTCAGTTGTTTCACCCCTGTTCCCATTGGTGGCTCAAACATCTCACCAGCCAATGAATGACTAAAATTGTCCTGGTCACCCTGTTTCAGTCAGGTCACCCCTGTTCTCATTGGTGGCTCAAACATCTCACCAGCCAATGAATGACTAAAATCTTCCTGGTCACTCTGTTTCAGTCAGGTCACCCCTGTTCCCATTGGTGGCTCAAACATCTCACCAGCCAATGAATGACTAAAATTGTCCTGGTCACCCTGTTTCAGTTGTTTCACCCCTGTTCCCATTGGTGGCTCAAACATCTCACCAGCCAATGAATGACTAAAATTATCCTGGTCACCCTGTTTCAGTCAGGTCACCCCTGTTCCCATTGGTGGCTCAAACATCTCACCAGCCAATGAATGACTAAAATTGTCCTGGTCACTCTGTTTCAGTCAGGTCACCCCTGTTCCCATTGGTGGCTCAAACATCCCACCAGCCAGTGAATGACTAAAATCGTCCTGGTCACTCTGTTTCAGTTGTTTCACCCCTGTTCCCATTGGTGGTTCAAACATCCCACCAGCCAATGAATGACTAAAATCGTCCTGGTCACTCTGTTTTAGTCGGTTCACCCCTGTTCCCATTGGTGGCTCAAACATCTCACCAGCCAATGAATGACTAAAATCATCCTGGGGCCTAATTCACTAAATTCTCGTAACTTTGCGATCTCGAAGTGCAATGCAAAAATAATTGCAAAGAGGATGATTTGTTATCTAGCAGAGCCTAAGAGACCTTTGTGAATAAAGTCCCTGGTCACCCTGTTTCAATCATGTGTTAGCTGCTTCCTTCTTTATGACTGAATGTTAAGGATAATGTGTGTCTGCTGTGCAATTGTGTATATTAAATTGTTCATTAAAATATTTCCCATAGACTAGCCCATATATCCCAACACATTTTATTTACGGTTATATGATGTCAGACATATGGTTAAGGACTACACAGATATTGAGAGAGGAAACCCACTGTCACCACTTCATGGGCTACTTTTTTCGATTAGCAACAAGGGATCTTTCATTAGCACCATCCAACAGACAGGATAGTACATACCATGACCTTTATTACATCAGTTATGAAGAACTAGCTGGAACAAGAAATAGCCAAACATCCCAATATCTGTTGAATTAAATGAATAGTGGCTAGGTGAACCTTTCACTCTTATGGGCTTTTTATTTTTATCAAGTATTGTTTAGTTATCTACCTAAAATACTTTGTACATGTTTCAGTCCAGCGATCAGCGATGTATCAAAGACTTCTTCACACCCCCACCAAGTGGCAAACATAAAAGAAGAGAAACGGATAAATCAGAAAGTACCACATCAGTTGCAAAATCAGATGGACGGAAAAGATCTCTGAACAGGTCTGGTGATTCAAGTGTTAAGAAGAAACAGAAAACCGACTCTGTGCTTTGTTCCTTTGTTATACTGGACAGTGATGAGGAAGAGTTTGTTGTCAGTAACAAAGTCAAGTCGAAGAAATCGTGGAAATCTGAAAAAAATAAACATAGAAAATGTTCTAGTAATTCAAGCCCAGACACTTCATTTGAATTTGAAATTCCAGATTTCAATTTGGGCACATCCAGCACTTCTGATAATTCAAAAAACAGTTCTACAGATGTTGACGGATTCTGTGACTCTTCAGTCAAGTGTTTAAATAAAACTGAAAAGTCTGATGTCAAATCACAGAAATCACAAGACATGGATCTGGCCATTGAAAACTGTGATGATTCTGGTGTTAAAAATGGTCCAGATTTCTCATACAGTACAGAATCAATTCCTTCCACCAAAAAAATCCAGTGGGCATGTTCTCTGTGCACGTTTCTAAACCATATTGATGTTCCAGTGTGTGAAATGTGTGATAACCCAAAGATCAAACTGAAAAGCAAGAGCATGATAAAAGATAATAGTAATATAAACAAGTCTTCAACTGTCCGTCCAGCTATTGTTTCATCCAGCCCTAAATCGAAGATCATGATGAAAGGTAACGGAGAAACAAAAAGGTCTCATGTTGCCAGTCCAGGTAATGTAGATTTATTGCCACAAGTTTCATCAGAAATAGAAACAAAAACAGATTTCCTTCAGGCTGAAATGAACAATGCGTGTATTTCACAAGAACAATCAACTCCTTGTAGTTTTAAGAAAAACAGTACATCTGTTCTTGCTACACAGTCTGTGGGAGTGTTTCAAACAGAGTTCGTACACACACATGTGAAGAGTAACACAGAATCATGCGTTTCTCAGACTACAGACACTGACCTGGACGTAGGGGCAGGAAGTGAATCGTTATTTTCTGGCTCTGAAGAAACTGTTGTGAATGATATCGACTCCTCCACTTTCTGTGATGAAACCGATTCACACAGTGATGTAAACCAGGATAGGAATGATTCCGATATCGAACTTGTGAGTCAAGATTACACAGTGTGTGAGGTTCATAAAACACAGTTGATTTCTTCACCTGGTAGTGTGGCTGGAGAGCTTCCTGTTATTCAAGAACCACGATCCCAACATAAAAATACACCAAGGAGGAACAGTTGTGAAGATGGACTTTGCTTAGAACACGAAAAAGAACTTCATAGAAGACACATAGTGGGGTTATCCCGTACAGTAGAAACCTTGCCTGACTCATGCACATCAAGCCATGAGTTCAAGTCTGCAAACAGTACACAGGAGATTTGTAAATCTTCACAGACAAATGTGAAACAGCTCTTTAAAGCAAAATCTTCACATAGTGCAAGAACTTCAGATGGTGATGCCCTGTGTTTGTCTTTAATTTCAAATGAAAATTCAGACTTTCAGAAAACACCTGATAAAAGCACAGGAATCATAGCTGATACAAGTCATGCAGCAAGTGAAGATATCAGTGATTATCCAATGCCACATGCTCAAAGAATGGGACTTGGTCTTACCACAAGCACACCGAAACCAAAAAGTGTGGAAACTACTCCAGGTATATGAGATAAATAGAAATTATGATACAAGTTTGTGTGTTGTACTGATTTTACGAAACGAGTGTCAGAATTTTTACATTGCCTGAGTGAGAGGGAAGGTAATACATAAATTGTGACACGAGTTTCATAAAATCAGTACAACACACTGGAGTGTAATACTTTTTATTATCCATATTATTATTGTTATTTTTTATGAATAACAAGGACCGTTTTAAAATGTTTCAACCACAACCAGGAGATGACAAAATGATGTCACATTTCACATGCAAAGTCTGAACTAGGACTGAAGAAAACAGTGTTGTGTTACCACATCGCTTTCCAAAATTATGTAATTAAATTTGTTATTACACTTGTGCTTCGTATGATTATTATTAACTCAGCTATGTTGAACCATATGGATGAAAAGAATTCATGCTGGGCTCAGTATTACAAACAGTATATTTGCTGCATGCACTCTATTAAAATAATAGGTTGGGTTATGCCAAACAGAAGTTGTTTTGAATGTCTGTTGAATTGTTTCGTTGAATCTTTTTAAATATTGGATACTAATCGTTTATTTTTCTAGTAGTGGCACTACTAATAAATACTAATACCACACCACATGGCAAACAGGTTTCACAACTTGGCTAATGTATATATATTTTTATGTCAGGGCGCTGTCCAGTTTCCAGTTCATTTCTGTACTGCTGCAGTCGATACACTGGACGAGTGTATCTGTTTGACTCGGTAAGGTATCTCATCACACTTGTTTGTAATCAATTAAAGGAACATACCCTAGTTTTTAAACACTACAGCATATATTTTACTTTTAGAGCCGTTTATGATCACTGAAATCAAACGTTATTTATATTTTATTGTTTAGATATTCATTTCCGTAGAACCGAAGTGTTTAAGGTCATCCTGGTGTTTGTGGTACCAAAAATATCATTTTCATATTTTTTAAAACGCACATGTGTCTTAGAAGTTGTGGTTTATTGATTTGAGTTCTAGTCTATTTTAAAGGATGTTTCCTATTTTAACATCACTGACTCTTATTTTACTCTATTGTAACTTTATCCAAAAGAGTTCAGGCTGTAAATTAACTAAACTTAGCGTTAATTTTTCACGGGTTGAAACTGGGGTCTGTGCATTTAAGAACAGAGTGAATTGCCTGTTTAATGACACCTTAATGAGCCTGTTGACTGTTTTAAATGTACAGTGGTTAATATTATCGAACTAGTTTTAAAGAAGACTTCTGCCACCTGTCATTAAAAATCTGAATTCATAGTCAATGAAGTTTATTTTATTCCATGTTCATTAATTTCAACTTTTGTAAGTGCTCATATCTAATTAAGGTTAAAGCATGATGTCCGGGGCACACACCTCAGCTATCTGGACTGTCTGTCCAGGACAGTGGGTTAGTTATGAGCAGTTACTGATAGAGAAGTCGGTGTAGTGACCGTACACCTACCACTCTGGGTGGGAGCCAGAAGCGGGGTGCAAACCCAGTACCTACCAGCCATGTGTCCAATGGCTTATCCACTACATCACCAAGGCCAGTGGTTATGCAATGATTTCATGGAATTTGGTATAACAATAAAACTGGCCTGTTTTGTGGTGCAAATAGCTTTCAAATCACATGTGAGTAATTAATGCAAAAATATGTTAAAATGTTATTGTAGAAATTCAATACAATAATTAACCGGACAATTTAAAAACCTTTGGTAACATTATAATGTTACAGAACAAATTTGATTGGTTATAATCATGAGACCTAGTGTTTGAAACATAATGTGTTTGGAACTGGGTAATAAGAGTGATCTCTGGAACCGACGTAGCTGTTCATGATGTCATGTTTAGCAAATAATTCCCTGTATTAGTTTTTTTTTTCTTTAATACATGATTGCCTGGGTATTGTTCTGTTTGCAGGCTGGCCAGGCTCTGAATGTAAATTTCTTACCACTGGACATTGAGATGGACAACATCAGTGAACTCCCGGAAATCTTACAGCTGCCAGCGCATCTGAGACAGGTACAGAAGTTTACACGGGAGTGGAACAGGTGAGTTGGCCAGGTGGAACTCTGGTTTTGGAGGATGTAGCTCATTGGGTAGAGTACTCGTCTGAGGTGCTTGGATCATAGGATCGAATCCCATCAGTGGACCCACTTTCTGAGTTTCTGTCCCAACCAGTGCCTTATGTCTGTTATATCAAGAGTTGTGGTATGTTCTGTCTGTAGGAAAGATCCCTTGTTGCTAGTGGAAAAATGTAGCAGGATTCCTCTAAGACTATATGTGAGAATTATCAAATGAAATTCAAAATTAGGCTTACGCTAGTGATGCACAAATGAAACGTTTCTCACAATTTTCTGAGGCCTAATGCTTGCTCACTCACTCACTCACTCACTCACTCACTTCGTCAATCACCCACTCACTCACTCACTTCCTCACACCCACTCACTCACTTCCTCACACCCACTCACTCACTTCCTCACACACTCACTCACTCACTTCCTCACACACCCACTCACTCACTCACTTGCTCATTCTGAATCTAACAGCTTTTGATAAAATAATCTGCTGAAGTGTTGTTAGACTAGAATTCCACTTGTTACTTGTATGACTAACTGTTGTCCAAATACTGTTTAATTGGGGAAATATTGCCTCCCGTATATAGGCTTATTTGTTTGTTTTGCAGTTTGTCGGATACAAAGAAACGACTAATCACAAAACGAGATCTGATTTTCAGTAGTCCACTCCTGGCCTATGAAGAAGTTCGAACAGGCAACAAGACAAATACACAAAGACATAAAACAAAAGTTTGTATTGTTCATACTGTGTTGCTTAGTCATAAAAGCATATTTTAAAGTCAAAACTGAACAATATAATTTTGTCTTGCAATAATTAGCCTTATATTTTTATATACATTTTAACTGGTACCATAATTATTTACAAAAGGAATTCAGTAAGTTTGTTCAGTCTTGTCATTTGGAGAAATTGATAGCTGACTGTGAAAACCAGTATGAAAAATATCTGTATAGGAATCATGTTTAGTTTTCAGCACAAATTGTGCTCTTTTTCAGGAGGACATAGCAAAGACTGCTGAGCACATGGCGAATGAGGTGAATGGAAGTGTTCGTTTGATACACCATCCGACACAGAAGACAGCCAGCCACCTTGAGGAGAGAACAAATGAGGCTGACACCGCAAAAGGTTGTCTGCAGGTATTAATACACTGAATGCTAATTTATAAATTTATTTTTATTTTTATTTTTCAAGCCAGCGTTTTAAAAATTAGGTTCTTTTTAAATACGAAACCCAGTAAACTTGATCATTTATGTTACTATATTCAGGAGTTAAAAATTTTACGAAAAAGCTACAAACTCATATATTTTTTTTAAATCTATTTATGAGTTAGATACCACATGTATCAGAATTATATCCGGCATTCTGTAAAACATATATTTGTTATCAGAATTATATGAAAATTTAGTATGCACTACAGGGGCTTAGCTTGGGATTTATTTTGGTGATTCACATACACAAATACACACATTTATATCATATATTTTAATTTTAATATATATTTGCAATCACAGGTGGTAGGCAGCTGCATACCTGCGTTTATGTAAGCTAGGCCCCGGTCCTATTACTATTATTGTTATCATTATCATTAATTCAATTATGAGTTAACAAGTTTTCTGGTATATTTTCTTTTGTTAATAATTATTTGTTATGTTTAACAACACCACTTGAGTATTGGATATCAAACATTTGAAACCCACTACATTTTTTCATTATCAGCAAGAGATCTTTTATATGCACTTACCAACAGACATGACAGCACATACCATTGTTAGGATGGGGAACCCTCAATTGGAGAATGGATCCACTGAGATGGTTGGATCCTATGATATATGCATCTCAGGCAGATGTCTTTTGTATTTTTGAGTATTTCAATTTTGCTGCATATTTTGTAATTGTCACATGTTTTGTTGTGTGTTTTGTCAGGCTGTGACCAGTGGAGGGGTTCCGTTGTGTCTGAACTGTCAGGGACCGTACAGAAACAACTTACTGCAGCAGTCGACCATCACCAACATGGAGAACGCCTGGGCCACACGCTTCTGCAGCAAGTCATGTATGGACACACACTGGGTAAACTTCTTATATCGTAACACAAACACTGTCTTGAAATTTCATCTCAAAACAAACATACAAATACAAAATAAAATGTGTGTTAATCTTCAAGTGTGTGGGATGTAGCTCAGTGGTGGAGTGGTTGCATTAGGTGCTGCAATGTGTTGAAAAAATCAGTTGTCTCCTGTGGACGCTCAGTGGTAGAATGTTCAAGCTATAGGAGAAAGAAATAAATGCTTTATTTAACGGGACGGGAGTTAGCTCAGTTATTTGAGCTCTCGCCTGAGGTGCTTGCATTGCAGGATCGAACCACATTGATGGATCAGTTCAGCTGATTGTTTTTTCTCTCATTCTGACTAGTACACTACGACTGGTCAAAGGCCAGTGTGTGCTTTCTTGTCTGTGAGAAAGTGCATTTAAAAGATCCCTTGCTGCATTAAGACAAATGTAGCAGGTTTCGTCTGTTGATTACGAGTCAGAATTACCAAATGTTTGACACCTGTCCATGGTCTGCTCTTTCTGTTTAGCAGCATGATATCTTTTAAATGCACCAACCACAGACAGTATAGTACATGCCATAGCTTTTGTTGCACCAGTTGTGGAGAAATGGTACCACTAAATGATCCTAAACTGACAGCACATCAAACAAGCACTTTATAAGCAGTCATTAGTTATAGGATTATGTTTTTTTCCCAGCCTGTTCTTTACAAAATATGTATCATAGACTGGTAATTCTTATCATGTGTATATAAAGGACCCCCTCTGTTGCTAAATTACCGGCCTCGGTGGCGTAGCAGTTAAGTCGCCGAACAACAGGCTGGTAGGTACTGGGTTCGCAGCCCGGTACCGG
>JAECMU010313775.1:0-10309 GCA_016106625.1 Dracogyra subfuscus
TTTTTGCCAGCCTAAATTCTAAAAATACGCCTGTAACAAATCACGGTCAGGTGATTTCTGACCCTGAAATGTTTTAAAGTACTAAGGAATTTTACTTTATTTTGGGGTGTATATGATCATTCAGTCATGAAGCTCAGATAATAATAATAGCATGATTAAGATGTTAGTATTATGATTTCTAGAACATGTTTTTACTGTGTAACAAGAAGTTGGAAATGTTTTGCAACTCCGGAACAAAATAACTAAAATATCCCATAACAGTGTTAAAGTGAACGAAACTAACACATTACTCTCAGTAAGTTCTTGTTGCAACTGTATTAACAAGAAATCAGAGTGGATGGCATTCCAAATTTTGAATATTCTCGGCACAGATTGATCTCAACTTTTGATGAGTCTTGCATAGTTTTATTGCTGTTCAACTCCGGGACGCAGTTTTCTCGGGAAATATTACTTTCAGTTAATTTTGCTTTACAAATCGTGTCAAAAGTGGGAGATTGTTTCCTTTTTTTCTACCTCGAATGTAATCAGGGTTGCCAACAGGAATTTTATGAATCAAAATATAAAAATTGCAACTCCAGGACATTCAACTCCGGAACTTTTGTTTCGTTCCGGAGTTGCACGCTTTCGTTCCAGAGGGGAAAATTAACAAGATTTTGTCTAAGAGATACGTGTCTTCCTATTTTTTGTTACTATCAGAGTGGAGGGTGAAGCACACGGTAGTGCTTGTCCATAGTGTTGTTGGGTGGTGGTAAAGAGTGTGGCAAAATTTCAACTCCGGAATTTTACATTTCAACTCCAGAATTAATTGAAAACAGAAAATCTCGATAAAATCAGTTGAGAACAATAACGTTTAGAACTGTTGTGATTTTTACCAATTTTCTACTAATAAAATTCTAATTTTCTTTCCATATTTCATTTTATCCTTTCTTCAAACATCAATTTATTAATTCATGTCTGTAGCCCTCCCCCTGTTGATATGTATTACACTTAATCCTTTCTAGCCCTCCCCATGTTGATATGTATTACATACAGTCCTTTCTAGCCCTCCCCCTGTTGATATGTATTACACACAGCCCTTTCTAGCCCTCCCCCTGTTGATATGTATTACACACAGTCCTTTGTAGCCCTCCCACTGTTGATATGTATTACACACAGTCCTCTCTAGCCCTCCCCTGTTGATATGTATTACACTCAGTCCTCTCTAGCCCTCCCCATGTTGATATGTATTACACAATCCTCTCTGGCCCTCCTTTTTTTTATGTGTATTACACACAGTCCTCTAGTCCATAGTGTTATTGGGTCGTGGTAAGGAGTGTGGCAAACATTGGCACAAAATAGATATGTACACTGTTTTTGTTGATTCAATACTTATTTTTATTTTTAGACGGACAATTTCCAGTAGTATGTATACATGTATTCCTACGTTTATTTACAGAACATGGTTGACGGTAAGAACTAAAGAAATATTTTTGAGTGTTTTAAGGTACACTTCTTGTACTGTTTGTACGCGATTTTATACCATTTGTGACTTTTATACATCGATAAATTCCTAAAAAATGAGAAACAATACTTATATAATATTTGTGGGTTGTCTTTTAAATGAAAGCAGAAGGCATAAACTTTTTAACGATCTTTATTGGTTTCAGCTGTTAGGCTAAATGTTTTAGGTCATATTTTTTCTTTAAGAAAATCAGCATAGCTACTACTTTGGGATTGCGACCCTCTGTGCTGTTACAAGGTCCCCAGTTGCACTGAATACACGTTCTGTTGGTACCGATGTTGCTGGAATACACAACTGTTTCCTGGCTAACTGGGAGAGAGTGGGGAACTGCCACTGGTGTCCTTTCTACCATACCAATGGGCCTTCTGATAGTTGTATTAGAGTCTCTCCCTTGAACACATCAATCTCAAATATATCCTCCTTTACAAAAACAACATCACCAAAAATGGAAACTATCAGGATTTTCCGTTGCTGCTCACTTGACACGGAAATGTATGTATTAAGTCGCAATGTTTCGGCAAATCGACCGAACCAGAGGTTATTGGCTGATGCGTTTTGAACAATCGGCCAAAATATTCCGAGTTCAGGGGAAAACAGCGAAGTGCGATTCTCAGTTGGTGGTTTATTTCTCTGAAGATGATAGCCGTAGCCGTATTCCAACGTAAACGAACAATGAATAATAATGTCTAAGTAAAAAAAAACATTTATTTATAATTATCGTTAACTGGTTATTTATACTGCATTCTTAACACGTTTTGTTTAGAAGTTAGAACCAAATATAATCGACTTATTACTTCGTATCATACGTATACCAACAAGTAACCCGACTACGCTTGACATGATTGTTACATTTCCTCTCATCACCAATTAATAAAATGATGGGGTTTTTGTTTGTTTGTTTGTTTGCCTATTTCAAGTCAAATAAGACACAAGGATAAAATAGCGTGTAAAAATCGTAATACTCAAAACTGTACTGCGGTTCGTATCGAGCTGAGTAATTATCGCGGTATACCGGTTTATCGTTGCAGCACTAGTCCCCAATATCATTATTACACCCATATAAAAGAATCGGAAGTACCAATGAGTCAAATAATTTTAGTTTACGTTCTGTTGATACGTTGATGTCTTTGGATTTTGATAGAACAAAATATATTGCCTTTGTTGCCTTTTGTCTTAACATTGGTTTTTTTTAGATTAAATTTGTTTAGTTTAGTGAAAGTTAGACCTAAATATTTGTCATCATTTTCGTTTTCTAGTTTGTGGTTACCTATGGTATAAGCTTTTTTATAAATCATTATGTTGCCATTAAACATTATTATTTTATTTTTATTTGCATTTATTTTCATTTCCCATTTGTTACAGTACAGGAAAACACATTTAAAGATTGTTGTAGATCAGAGGCATTTGTTGCAATAAGCGCAGTATCATCAGCATATAAAATGCATACAAAGTGCATTGCCATTTCACAGTAGGTATTTATATCATTTGTAGCTAGGAATACTCCAATACAGTGATTACGTTTCAGATTGTATTCTCGATCATTTGAAAAGAAAGAAAACAGGGCAGGTGACAAATGTTCTCATTGGCGTACCCCAATGTCACATGGAAATAGTTTTGAGATTCCATTATTTGTGAAAATACAAGATTTTATTCCTTTATACATTTGGTAAATACTTTTATAGAATTTTCCTTTTATGTTATTTTCAAATAATTTTTGCCATAAATACGTCCTAGATATTAAATTAAAAGTTTTTGAAAATCAATAAAAGCTCAGAATAATTTCTTTTTTCCTTTTTTTAAATTTCGATCAGTGAATGTAAATTAAAGAGATGATCTGTTGTGCAGTAACCCTGTCGGAAAGCAGTTTGGGTTTTGTTTAATATACTGGGTTTTGTTTTCAATATAAATATTCAGTCGGTTATTTAAAATTGTTGTGAATAATTTAGTGATACAGCATAGCAGCGTTATTGGTCTATAGTTTTCTGGTAATGAACGACTACCTTTATTTTTATAAATCGTTTTAATAACCCCAATTAACCATTCATTTGGAAAGACACTGTTGTCTAGGATTAAATTAAACATGACTGGATATAGTGTAAGCATCATATCTATAGTAGTTTTGATATATTCGTTAATTGCATTCTCGATTCCGGGTGCCTTACGGGTTTTTAGCTGTTTTATAGCTCTTATAATTTCTCCTTCATCTATCTTTCTATTTAAAATACTATCGCTGTCTGAGTCTATATCATTTAAAGATAATTATATTTCATTTTCATCAGTTATACATTTGCTTAAAGGGACATTCCTGAGTTTTCTACATTGTAAGATGTTTCCGACCAATAAAATATTTCTACGATTATACTTACTTATTAAATATATTTTCTTGTTTAGAATATCAGTGTCTGTATATTTAATGTGTTTCTGGTCGTCTTAATATTTGCAAGAAGCCCAAAATGGATTTTGTCTTCAAATAATTTCGTACGTACGAAAAAATATAATTTAGGAAATAAAATGAAATTTAACCTAGTACAAATATTAGAACGATCAGAAACACGTTTAATATACAATCACTAATTTATTATGCAAAACAATATATATCTCTTAGTCGATAACATCTTAAAAACTGCAGCAAACTAGGGAATGTCTCTTTAAGTTTTGAAAAAAAAATATATTAAAATCATCTAATGGCGGTACATTATTTTCTTCATTAGGTTGTTTAAGAATTTTGTAAAAAGCTTTTGGATCAGATGTTCTTAGTTTGCACATTTGTTTTTCAATATTAAAACTTTTAGCAGACTGTATTTTCGATCGACACCATTTATATTGCATTAATCAATCGTAGTTTGTTTTCTGTGGTTTTGTACAAATGTTATATATATATATATAAAAATAGAGTTCTGTTACGTTTTACCTTTTACCGGTTAGTTGTGCGAGCTCGTGCATAACCTAGTGTCAGTTCAGCTGCGTCCAAAAATAGTCTTTTCATCGCTTCTGACATTTTATCGACACGTGTTTGGATATCAACAGACTGGTTTTCAAGAATTGTGAATATGTTTTAAGTGAATCAATATTAATTTTATTAGTGAATTTTATAGATTTTTCGGGTCTCCATTTACCTATAATTGTATTTGTGGGGTATACTATGTTACGAGAATTATCTTTGTCACTGGTTTGTTTATTTATGGTTATGCTTATTAATAGGCCACAATGCACATCTGAATAAAGTGGGTCATAATCAAATATGTGATTTGGCATAATCAATACACTACTATCTTTACAGGTGACTTTTCCCACAAGTTTATCATTGCCCAGTCTGCCATTTGTTATATATAGATTATGTGACTTATATATGTGCAATAATTTAATACCATGATTGTTTAATTTGCTAAATTCTGACTTTTTCTCACAAGGGCAGGGGTTAACAAATCCCATCGCCCGACGCCCGTGCCAAGTAATAACGGGCAAGTAATTATGTTAACTGCATATGCCCGATGACAAGTAACTCATGTAACACCTACATTTGGCTGAAATCTGTTTTTAATTTTGTTACAAATCTCGGTAAAACCTTTGGAAAGAGTTCCGACCGTGCGAACATTTACATAGCTCTAAGGAGAACTAACCCCAAACCTAAATGCTGGAACGATCGGAACTCTTGCCAATGCCAAAACGGAAAAAATGTGTTGAAAACTTTGATAATAATTTTAGAGTTATTCCCCTTTTACTATCGACTAAGGTCGGTTATTTCCGCCACTGAATGTTCGACTGAATTCAAACAAGTGATCAGTTCGATGATCTTCATACTTAGAAATAACATCCAATACGCTTTACAGCTCATATAAAAATAAAGTATACATGCCTTGTGTGTGTAATCATAATGTTTAGTCCTTGCGAACGTGGTCAATGATGTGGTATACAGTTTAAAATTATTATATTCAAATTTAATGTGGTTCCGGAATCTGCACTTTGCAAATGAACGGGGACATAAAGCAAATATATGATTTCCGAGTTCACATGAACAGAGCATACATATTATGAACTGTATGCTTATTAAAGTTGCAAGACATTTTAGCTTAGACATAATAAACCTCGTAGCAGAAAATACTTAATATGTTTCAGTACTTTGCAAATATAAATCTACGTTCGTGTAAAATGAATGAGTAAGGTGAAGTTAGATTTCATTACCCCTACGCCATAATCGTGATGGTGCGATGCCCTCTAAGCATACATGAATATATTCATTTTTTTCCGCTTTATTAATAGTTTTTAACAAATAAATTATGCTCAGTAAGTTAAAAATACAAGGCTGCAATCGATGTACACTCCTCCCCGGCTGTTGTTTACCAAGCCTGCACTATTTAAAAACATTTACAAAGTAACAGAGCTCATATTTACTCTGAGCCCAGCCACGACTGTTTGCAAGAGACTTTTCTCAGCTATTAACAGTGTAAAAACACCCGAGAGAGTGTTTTAGGGGCAAAACAATTTAAATGATATACACACAACAATGACACATGGGCTAAAATCCCTAAACATTTTCGAACCAATGCCAGCCATAAAAGACTGGCTCATGAGTGCAAAGGGATCTCACAACATCCACAACCATACAGGTAGTCACTAAGGCATACAACGACATAATAATTATAATTATATTTAAATGAACAAGTGGACACTACCAAACAAATAACAAAGTTTAAATCAGCAAATGGACACTTATACATTTAGTACTAACCTATTGGCAAATTTATTTATTTGTGCAGTTAAACCAATTACTTTCAAGATTATTACACTATTAACCACTATTAAATTAAATAGGAGTAACACAATTGGTTACCTTAAGAAGTATGGACATGTGGAAAAACACATGGGGCAAGTGAATATCTGATTGGCACTTGCCCTGTGGCAAGTGATATTTTTTTTAAATGTTGAACCCATGAAGGGGTACACTATATGATTTTAATTTGTATGCCATTAAAAAAAACCTAACTTTCAATGTCCATATCAATTATTGTATAACCAGGATAACAATTTGTTCTGGCATTAAAATGACTTACCACATTTCTTCCATTTAGCATGGCTTAATCAACAGCTGAGTCTGTTTTGGCGACTGATCACATCTCCTCCACTTAACATGGCTTAATCAACAGTTGAGTTGTATTGGCGACTTACCACATTTCCTCCACTTAACATGGCTTAATCAACAGTTGAGTTGTATTGGCGAATTACCATATTTCCTCCGCTTAACATGGCTTAATCAACAGTTGAGTCTGTATTGGCGACTTACCACATTTCCTCCACTTAACATGGCTTAATCAACAGTTGAGTCTGTATTGGCGACTTACCACATTTCCTCCGCTTAACATGGCTTAATCAACATTTGAGCTGTATTGGCGACTTACCACATTTCATCCATTTAACATGGCTTAATCAACAGTTGAGTCTGTATTGGCGACTTACCACATTTCCTTCACTTAACATGGCTTAATCAACAGTTGAGTCTGTATTGGCGAATTACCACATTTCCTTCATTTAATATGGCTTAATCAACAGTTGAGTCTGTATTGGCGACTTACCACATTTCCTCCGCTTAACATGGCTTAATCAACATTTGAGCTGTATTGGCGACTTACCACATTTCATCCATTTAACATGGCTTAATCAACAGTTGAGTCTGTATTGGCGACTTACCACATTTCCTTCACTTAACATGGCTTAATCAACAGTTGAGTCAGTACTGGCGACTTACCACATTTCCTTCACTTAATATGGCTTAATCAACAGTTGAGTCTGTATTAGCGACTTACCACATTTCCTTCATTTAATATGGCTTAATCAACATATTAGTCTGTATTAGCGACATACCACATTTCTTCCACTTAACATGGCTTAATCAACAGTTGAGCTGTATTGACGACTTACCACATTTCTTCCATTTAACATGGCTTAATCAACAGTTGAGTCAGTATTGGCGACTTACCACATTTCCTCCATTTAACATGGCTTAATCAGCAGTTGAGTCTGTATTAGCGACTTACCACATTTCTTCCATTTAACATGGCTTAATCAACAGTTGAGTCTGTTTTGGCGACTGATCACATTTCCCCCACTTAACATGGCTTAATCAACAGTTGAGTTGTATTGGCGACTTACCACATTTCCTCCACTTAACAGGCCTTAATCAACAGTTGAGTTGTATTGGCGACTTACCACATTTCCTTCACTTAACATGGTTTAAACAACAGCTGAGTCTGTATTGGCGACTTACCACATTTCCTTCACTTAACATGGCTTAATCAACAGTTGAGTCTGTATTAGCGACTTACCACATTTCCTTCTCTTAACATAGCTTAATCAACAGTTGAGTCTGTATTAGCGACTTACCACATTTCCTTCACTTAAAATGGCTTAATCAACAGTTGAGTCTGTATTGGCGACTTACAACATTTCCTTCACTTAACATGGCTTAATCAACAGTTGAGTTGTATTAGCGACTTACCACATTTCCTCCACTTAACATAGCTTAATCAACAGTTGAGTTGTATTGGCGACTTACCACATTTCCTCCACATAACATGGCTTAATCAACAGTTGAGTCTGTTTTGGCAACTTACCACATATCCTGCACTTAACACGGCTTAATCAACAGTTGAGTCTGTATTGGAGACTTACCACATTTCCTCCACTTAACACGGCTTAATCAAAAGTTGAGTCTGTATTGGCTACTTACCACATTTCCTGCACTTAACACGGCTTAATCAATAGTTGAGTCTATATTAGCGACTTAACACATTTCCTTCACTTAAAATGGCTTAATCAACAGTTGAGCTGTAATGACGACTTACAACATTTCCTCCACTTAACATGGCTTAATCAACAATTAAGTCTGTATTGGCGACTTACCACATTTCCTTATCTTAACATGGCTTAATCAACAGTTGAGTTGTATTGGCGAATTACCATATTTCCTCCAATTAACATGGCTTAATCAACAGTTGAGTCTGTATTGGCGACTTACCACATTTCCTCCAATTAACATGGCTTAATCAACATTTGAGGTGTATTGGTGACTTACCACATTTCCTCCACTTAATATTGCTTAATCAACAATTGAGTTGTATTGGCGACTTACCACAATTCCTCCACTTAACATGGCTTAATCAACAGTTGAGTTGTATTGGCGACTTACCACATTTCCTTCTCTTAACATGGCTTAATCAACAGTTGAGTTGTATTGGCGACTTACCACATTTCGTCCACTTAATATGGCTTAATCAACAATTGAGTTGTATTGGCGACTTACCACATTTCCTCCACTTAACATGGCTTAATCAACAGTTGAGTCTGTATTGGCGACTTATCATATATCCTCCACTTAACATGGCTTAATCAACAGTTGAGCTGTATTGACGACTTACAACATTTCCTCCACTTAACATGGCTTAATGAACAATTAAGTCTGTATTGGCGCCTTACCACATTTCCTTCTCTAAACATGGCTTAATTAACAGTTAAGTCTGTATTTGCGACTTACCACATTTCCTCCACTTAATATGACTTAATCAGCAATTGAGTTGTATTGGCGACTTACCACAATTCCTCCACTTAACATGGCTTAATCAACAGTTGAGTTGTATTGGCGACTTACCACATTTCCTCCACTTAACATGGCTTAATCAACAGTTGAGCTGTATTGGCGACTTACCGCATTTCCTCCACTTAACGTGGCTTAATCAACAGTTGAGTCTGTATTGGCGACTTACCGCATTTCCTCCACTTAACATGGCTTAGTCAACAGTTGAGTCTGTATTAGCGACTTACCACATTTCCTCCACTTAACATGGCTTAATCAACAGTTGAGTCTGTATTGGCGACTTACCACATTTCCTCCACTTAATATGGCTTAATTAACAGTTGAGTTGTATTCACGACTTAAAACAATTCCTCCACTTAATATGGCTTAATCAACAGTTGAGTTGTATTCACGACTTACCACAATTCCTCCACTTAATATGTCCCGTGTCAATCCAATGTTGAGCCAAGCTTTGGGAAAACACTGCCGCCAATAATAACGCTAACATATCTGATAATTATTATTGCTACGTATGAATGTTCTGGAAAATGTCTCTATTTATCAAGGCCGTTCACAGTGGACGAGTCCAAATAGTTCTTATCTCTAAATAATCGAACAATAATAATATTGAGATATCACAGGTGGGAAAAAGGAATGGTCAATATTAACAATGAATTTTTATCTCCACACCCACACTCTACAACCAAGCAAGTCCCACCCCCACCCCCACCCTTAAATAAAAAATAAACATAAATGCATAAAATATTAAAAACTTCCAAGTTTTAAGTATTGTAGGTTTTTTTTTTTTTTTTTTTTTTTTTTTTTTTTTTTTTTTTTTTTTTTTTTTTTTTGTATGTCTGTGGTAAGCGAACAGGTTGGTACAAGTACTGCCGCTTTGACGACTTCAGTGGGTTTTTTATTTATTTATTTAACGACGCACTCAACACATTTTATTTACGGTTATATGGCATCAGGCATAGGGTTAAAGACCACACAATTATTGAGAGAGGAAACCCGTTGTCGCCACTTCGTCGGCTACTCGTTTCGATTAGCAGCAAGGGGTTCTTATATATGCACCATCCCACAGATAGCTTGCGCTTTACAACTGGGCTATGTCCTGCACCTCGGTATTTTTAAGATACACTCATATATCCGAGATAACTTTATTGCGATTATAATTACCACTGCGGGGTGGTGTGGAGGTCGGGAATGAATGTTTAGCAACACCCCAACACAATATA
>JAECMU010314015.1:0-20919 GCA_016106625.1 Dracogyra subfuscus
TTAATTTAAAAAAAATAAAAATAAAATAATTAAAAAAATTGGTCGCCAGGCGGGCAACCTTACTGTAGGTTTTCAGTCGCCCGTCGTCGTTTTCAGTCGCCAGGGGCGATCGGGCGACTGTTAAGTGCGGACCCTGGGTGTGGCCAGACTATTCTTTAGTTAAGACCCAAATAAACATTACATGATTTTCAGTGATTTGCATATTCCCCGACCTTGTTTAAATAATATTAGAATTCAGTAATTCTGGAAATCATTCTGGCTAAAACAAGTCAAATTTGGCTAAAAGAAATTTGAACTCTTAGCCAAACTGGCTAGTATTAAAAAAGCTAGAGTGAGCCCAAACGTATGTATATTAGGCTATAATCCTTTTTTACCAGACTTTATCAGCAACCTCAAGAATATGTCCATGAATATTTTCATCATAGTTTACATTTTGCCGTTATTGTTTCTTAGCCATAAATGTCCGTGCATTCTGAAAAGCTGTTTCAGTTCTTATCTGTAGCTGTTTCACATGCACATTATGGATCTTACTCTCATCTGGAAGATGTTCAGTCATTAAAGTCAAGGGAATATTAATTTCCTTACCCAGCATCATTTTGTTAGGGGTCAAACCAGTTGCTTGATGAATACTAGAACGATAAGCCATTGTAATGCGTGGTAAGATGGGCGCCGGACACGATGGAAACTAGAATGGGGTGCGGAAGAGTTAGTCCTTAAAAATTTCATAATACCAAAAATTATCCATTTACTATTAACACTACCAAATCCACCAAAACATATGATAGAAACCCTAAAAAAAAATGTTTTTAAAATTTATTTGGCAAAATAAACCCGAAAAAGTCAATCGAGTAATATTAACACAAGATTATAAATATGGTGGGCTAAAATTCCAGATATACAACACCTTGTTTCATCTCTAAAATCTACATGGATACAAAGGCTTTTTCGGCAAACCACAAAATGGATTACACTATTTGAATCCACTACTGGCTTAAACACTAAAGATCTCACACTATATATGGTGATTATTTTATTACAATGAATAAAGAATATATAACAAATGTGTTTTAGAGAGATGCCTTATACAGCTGGGTACTAGTTCAACAAAACCAAACATTACAAAACATAGAAGATATCCAGGGACTTAATATTTGGTATAATACTTTTATTAGTATTTATTAATACTAATAATATTTTTATATAGGAGTTTTATTAACAAAGGAATTATTTTCATTAACGACTTACTTGATGAACAAGGAAACCTTTTTGAATTTGAAACTTTCATCCAAAAATATAACATAAAACTATTTGTTTATATTATGCATCGCTAATGAATGCTATAAAATCTTTTTTAAAAACAATAAATATTATAAATAATTCATTTACTGCTGTTAAAAGACCAGTTCTGCCATTTAAATTAAAACTCTTGATCAATACAAACACGGTAAGTAATTAAGGTTTTATACAACATTTTGAACAATAAAATTACACTTCCAAAGGCACAATTTAAAAAAAAAAAAAATGCAAATAAGGGTCTAACATTTGATCGCTTTACATGGGAAAAATATTATGTTTTACCTTTTAAATGTTTAAAAGACACCACTTTGATATGGTTTCAGTATAGACTTTTTTACATATGATAAAACTATGTAGATTCAGATACATGTACATTTTGTAATAACTCACCTGAAACTTTGCAACATTTATTTTACGACTGTGCCAAAGTACGACAGCTTAGGACACATGTTGAAAATAGGATATTTGACAAAATAGGAGTTCACACTTCACTTAATAAAAATGTAGTTATCTTTGGGATGATAGATACTGATTTGGTAAAAACTGTAAACTGGCTAACAATTAATATTAAATATTATATTTACACAATGAAAATGCTTAAAAGAAATTTATGTGTTAATGCTATAAAAGTTATTTTAATAAGGAAAATTTGAAATACATTTATTTAAAAAATTGCGAGTATGAACAATTTAATGACTGCTGGGGCAATTGGCTTGACCTTTTTATTTGAAAATGTCTGTATGCTAACTGTACTCATTTTTTCTTATCAGTATTTCTACTCCATCACAAACAAAAACAAAAAACAAAAACAAAACCCAACAAAAACAAAACAAAACAAAACAAAAATATAAAACCAAAGAAAACAACAAATTCCACTTTTTCATTTGTTCATTTGTTCATTCTTATTTCTTTCATTCTTTCTTTCTTTTCTCCTCAGATCAAAACCTACTCGGGCACGAGTAACAAAATCATTTGGTACATGTTTATGTATGTATACATTATGTCTAATGTTTGGATATGGATATGTATGTTACAAACACTTTGTAAGTCAATGTTTTAAGGTACCCCATCCTCAGGCCTTTCCCCAGGATTTTTTTAAGGCGCTGACATATTTAGCATCATTATAACACAAATCAAGCCAAAAGAAGTGGGGTAGTGGGTTGAATCCATCAAATCAAATCAAATCGTGTTGGGGTTGTTTTTATGCAGGGTTTTTTATTGCCCCAGATCAATGTGACAATGTCAAGGATGATCCTTGACATTGTCACATTGATCTGGGGCAATAAAATTTAAAAAAAAAAGAAAAAAAAAAGAAAAAAAAAGAAGAAGATGGGCGCCGGAACTGAGAGACACAGTAGTTCCTGCTACGTCTACATTCCCTCCGACTGATGCCCCCGTTACAACTGTAACAGGAACCGCCTCCACAGACAGAGACAAAAGCAAATCCCCAGGTGGAACGGAGCCCAACCTGGAAGAAACCTTCTCTGCGACAGCCGAACCGGGGAGCAACAGCGTCCACTCAACGCCAGGTGGCGCTTCAGGGTTACTGGTAGCACCATGAAGATGGCGAACAGACGAGGAGGGGCCCTTGCGCCTACTACTCGTCCGCGAGCTCTTTGAACTGGACACCGACTTGCCGACCGACGGCAAATCGGTATGGAGCATGATCTCGGAGGTTGCCACCGTGCTCCGCTCGTCCCGTTCACGTTGAAAAATCCACTTACGCTTGGCGTCTTTTGACAATGTTTTCGCCAATTAAGACAAATATGACACTGGCGTTCAAAACAACAAAAACGACATAACGGACATAATAAATGGGCCAATCGTTTCAAACAGCCCCCCTCGGCACACACAACCAACCAGTTGGAGCCCGAGGAAGCCGTGTCCGACATTTAACCACCTATGTAATTCCCTCAAAAGACCTCGTAAAACAAATTTACAAATTAATAAACAATTTGCTACAATTTGACAAAATCTTTACTACAGAACACGAACATGACTGTAATAAGAGGACTGCAGAATCAAAAACGAGGATATACGGTCTACCCATGCGCGGGTGTAGGTTATACATCCGGCAAGGGGAGATAATTCTGCAGTGGAGGTTATGACTCAGGGTCGTATAGCATTGTTGTTGTGCTAGTACGGTAAGTTGAATAAGATTAGTAAGTCCTAATCAGTGTGTTCTGCATTCACATACGCACTGAACATTTGTTCTAGAGTTCGACTGAACCATTAATTCATTCCATTGGCCTGGCCTAGTTTTCTTTATCTCCATGATTTTACACAATCCTGAAAGTTTTTAAATTTTTTGCCCTGGTCTGAATGTAGCTCTTTTGGTATACCAAATCTGGAAAAACAGTCTATACACCAATATTTGAGCAACCGTTTGTGCTTCTTGGTTTGGAATGGGATAAGCTTCTGTCCACTATATGAAGTAATCCCCCACTACTAAAATATATTTATTGTCACAAAATGTAGTAGGAAAAGGACCACAAACGTCTATGGCAACTCTCCATCGGTTCTCCAGGGCCCGTGCTTATAAACCTTAAAGTCTAAACTTTAATAAAGTTCAGACTTTAACGTCATGGCAATACCATTCAAATAGCATTACGTTAAAGTCTGGACTTTATTAAAATTTAAAGTCTAGACTTTAAGTTTTATAAGCACGGCCCTGAAACCATATTGATCATGGGTGCTAATCTATGAGGGATAGGGGATTTCCTAGCCTGACACTCTACAGAAGTTTACAGCCTCTGACTAATATCCTTCTTCATTCCATACCAAAAGCAATTTTGATGCACTTTCATATAAGTTTTGTTCACCCTAGCAGGGCCTCCTGTAGGTGCATCATTTGTCGCATGAAGTATATCAGAAATGAATTTCTTTGGCCCCACTAGTAATTACTTAAGTACTTCAGTGCTTTCGCAGTACCAGTTGCGATACAGAGCATCATTACAGAGCTTCAATTGTTTCCATTGACCCCAATATGCTTTAACTTGCCAATTCTGATCTTTCACAACTTCGAAATCTGGCCTGACATTATTTTTTCATTAGGCTGATAATTACTTTTAAAATCTCATCAGACCCCTGTTCAATTGCTATGTCCTCCTTGCTCCAACCAAAATAACGAAATATCAAACTACTGCATTTTAAAGACATTCTACTTAATGCATCTGCATTTATATGCTTACTCCCACAACGATGTTCGAGTTTTAAATCAAATGTGTCCAGCAGGGGTGGGGAAAAATAAAATTGTCAATCGGTTCCACTTGTTGTCACAACCGGGGGGTGGGGGGTGGGAGGGAAAAAAGAAAGGAATAAAATAAAAAGAAATTTAAAAAGATTATATTTGCCAAATAGGTGGGTTTTTTAAATCATAGTGACATTTGTATAGTTTTATCTTGAATCATGAACGCGAAACGATCAACATGATTTTTTTTTCGATTTTTTTTTTTCGCATCAGTAAAAAAAACCCCACAAATTGTATATATTTTACATAATGGAATAAATAATATTTAAAAAAAAAAAAATTATGAATTTTAATTCCCATATACTGTAGATCCTGAAATTAATGCGATCATAATATTAATGCGAAAAATGCGAGGCCATGCTATTCGCATTAATAATATGACGCATTTATTTCTCTTTTTTGTCTGTATTACATTACATTTAATAAAACAAAACAAACAACATTTAAAATACCACTATGTTTATATAAGACAACACAAATGGAGTATAAATCATCGTAGGCGCGACAGTTTAATCAATTATTATGGGTAACGGAGCCCGTCGATCTCGTCCTAAACAAAAGTATAAACACAACTGGATTTGTTCAAGATTGTCTACTTGTCTAAGAGACCAGCAAGCTGCCAGCCACGTGTAATGATTCCTTTGTCTTTGGCCACCTTGTCAAAAGCCGACACGATCCATCGCGCATGAATAGGTTTCAACGTGCTAATTCTGAGATCGACCGTTTCTTTGTTTTTCTTCAACAAGTTTTCTGCAACAATGTTAGCATATATTTTGTGAACTGTTCTTTCATTATGACCATAAAGTCACCGTTAACAGATAAGTCCATTGGTTGCACTAGTATTTTAATTTATTTATTTTTCAAAGCATGTGACAAAAACGTTATTTCAAAGGGAGGCCACTCGCATTAATTTCATGTCGCATTAATGTCTGACCACCGTGACTCGCATTAATTTAGGGACGCATTAATTTCAGGATCTACAGTATGTATAAAAAGTACAAGTATTCATTACTGTCCTGAAAATTAATAAAAAATCGCACCATTGAAGCAATTGACAGCCAGAGAGACCGCATGTTTAGACAGAGAGAGTAATAATGTTATCACCGATTGGATGAAATTTGACCTCTACTGGCTCTTGTAGCTGTTCTGCTTACTCCTCCCACTTGTAAACAAAAAAGGTGGAAACCTTTTGTTCATTTTAAAATCCTTTATAATTATTGGATAACTACATTGAACAGTCAACAATAAATACATTTGTTGATTATTTCAGTATATTTTATGCTATTTTAAGCAGTTTGTATTGCACAAAAGCATCTCGCTTCGGACTAGCACACTCGACCCGACAAAGCTTCGTACATAGGTGTTGACAGGTGTTGATTGTAACCAGTTGCAAATTCTGGTCCTTTGTTTTAATTGGAATGTAATACCTTGATGGCTCTCTAAACTACGAATGGTGCTATCGTTAACATGTGTTTAATCTCTTGGCCGGCTTAGCGACTTAGCCTAGTGGCAGTCGATTTACACTACAGTAGGTCCGACTTCAGTGACTGGCAATATACTTTGGCAGACTTTAAAATCACAAACATCTGAAACACCAGCAATATTGACCACTATTTATTTATTATTTTAAATCCTGTACGAGATACCGATGTCTGGGTAGGCCGATCCATTTGGTGTACTGGTATTTGATCCAATAATAGAAATAGACAAGTGCTTCGGACCGACAAGAATGACAAAAGTGGGACCGGCAAACGCACATTTAAAAAAAAAAAAATTCGGTCTCAGAGATCGAGAATCGGTCCCAGACCGGCAAAAAAGGGCTTTTCCCCACCCCAGGTACTCAATCCACCTAGTAACCTGACCTTGTGATTGTTTACATAGCATAAGTCATTTTAAAGAAGCATGATCAGTTCTCAACAAAAATTGCCTTTCATGCAGGTAATGTCTAAAATTCTTAACAGCTTTAATAATGGTTAACAATTCCTTTCTAGTAACACTATATTTCTAAATGAGTAGTGCTAAAATAACATATCACCCGTTCTTTCCCTTCCTGTATCTGAGACAGTACTGCCCCTGCACTATCATCACTAGCATCCGTATCCAAAATAAAGGGTTTTGAAAAATCTGGATAGGCCAATACAGGAGACTGTTGTAATGCCAACTTTAAATGATCAAAAGCTTTTTGACAGGATGAATCCCATGGAAATCTAATATGTTTTCTTGTTAAACAAAATAAAGGAGTTGCTATTTCAGAAAATGTATTAATGAACACATTTTGGCGTGGTCCTATTCTTTATCTCTTCTACTTTCTGTGGATCAGATTTAATTACATCCTTTCCCACTACATATCCCAAGTATAGAACATAACGTGTAAACAAATTACATTTCTGAGGTTTCAACTTTAAGCCTGCCTAGGTCAAACAACTTAATACTTGATGCAGCCTTTGTATGCGTTCTTCACAAGATTGGGCATAGACAATTACATCATTAAGATAAATCAGGCTGGTTTTTCAATGTAAGTCTTTTAAGACTCTTTCCATTAATCTTTCAAATGAACTAGGAGCATTGCATATCCTAATTGGTAAAACACTGAATTGATACAACCCAGTGCCAGTAGTTTATTAAAAGTTGTTCTCTCCTTTGCCTCTTTTGTCAAACCCATTTGCCAATATTCCGATGTCAGTTCCAAAATTGAGAAATATTGAGCCCCATTCAAACTATCAATACTATCATACAAAAATAGTAAAAGACAAAAAACCATTTGTGTATATTAATTATATAAACAAAGGGATTTTGTTCATAAATGACTTACTTGACGATGAAGGAAACATGTTTGATTATATTACTTTTAAAGGAAGATATGACCTAAAGACAAACTTTTTAAATTACGCATCACTAGTGAATGTTGTAAAATCTTTCTTACACTCATTACAAAATAATAGCTATACAACATTCACCCTACAAAAAGACCTATATTACCTTTTAAAATGAAAATTATGCTCAATGAAAGCACGAGAAGTAAAGATTTGTACAATATTTTAAATAATAAATATGTAATACCAAAGTCACAAAAAACAATATGCATCTAAGGGTTTAACATATGATTGTTGTATATGGGAAACGTTTTATGCTCTACCCTTCAAATGTGTAAAATATACAACCCTGTTATAGTTTCAGTATCGTTTGCTCCATCGAATTTTAGTCACAAATTGCTTCTTACAGATGATACACTATGTAGATTCAAATAAGTGTAGTTTTTGTAAAAATGTCCCTGAAACCTTACAACAATTATTTTATGATTGCGATAAAATAAAATATATATGGAATGCACTGGAGGAATGGATATTTGAAAAAACGGATGTTAGAATTTCTCTGAATAAGCATACAGTTATGTTTGGTATGATAAACAGTGATAAAAACCAAGTAATTAACTGGTTAATAATCAATATAAAACATCACATTTACAGTATGAAAATTCTAAACAAGTCTTAATTTTAATGTTATAAAAACGAAATTGCAAAACAAATTTCAAATAGAAAATATATCTATTTTAAAAATTGTGAGTATCAAAAATTCGAAGAACGTTAGGGAAAGTGGATTAACTTTTTTAGTGCTGATGGGCCTACATGAAATCCTAAAAAATATTTTTTATAAGGCTGGTAACTTGTTCTCTCTTTATAGTCTTTGCTTTAAAAATATAACAAAACACAACAAACAAAAAGCCAAACAACTTTGTAGCTTGTTTGAAAAATAAATTAAAATAAATGAAAAAACCCAACAAATAAAAAATAAAATAATAATAATAATTAAAAGTAAATAAATTAAAAATCCTGTCTTCCATACTTCTTTTTTAATCTCGCCTATCCCGGTTTGCTATAATTCTTCTTCAACCTCATCTATTTTCACCATACTTCATTCATATTTCTAGGATACCAAGTGTTGTTCTTACTACATTAGACATCCACTTGAAGCAATCAGTTAAAAAAACCCCACCAAAAACCCAAAAACAATTGGGTGTTGATAGACAAACCTATCCTTTCTTTCCCTTTTCCCTTTCTTTTCTCCCCTCTATACTAGTTTTATCTATCAATTTTTACCCTCAGATCATAAAAAAATAAATCAAATATGGATATGCTTGTGCAATATAGACGACAAATGAAATGAATGTAACTACCATATGTATCATGTATGTATATATGTATGTATGTATGTATGTATGTATGTATATGCCGGTATATGTATATGAGTGTGTATGTGTGTACACGTATATGTATGTGTATGTATGTGTATATGTATGTATATATGAAATATGTTAAAATTTTACTATTATTGTACATTTGTAAGACAATGACCCAAGGCACCCCAACCGTGACATTGCCAGTGATCTGGGGTAATAAAGTTTAAAAAAAATAAAATAAAAACAATAATAATAATAATAATAATAATAAACATACTATCATTAATTCTAGGTAGAGGATACACATCGTTTTCAGTCACACAATTTAATTGACGGTAGTCAATACAAAATCTCATAGTACCATCTTTCTTTTGCACTGGGAGAGGCCCAGTGACTTTCAAAAGGTGAACTAATTCCTTTCTTCAACATTTCTTCGACCTGTTTGTCTACCTGTTTTTTCTTAAATTGAGGCATCCGATATGGTCTTGGTTTAAAAGGAAATGAATCATTAACAACAATATCATGTAGTAACTTATTACACCTGCCCAGTTACTTATCAGCTTTAGCTTGAGCATTATTTATCAGAAATTCCCGGATGAAATCCTGTTTACCTGTCTCTACATTCTCCTGGGCATCCTGAATCAATTTCTCTTAAACTTCATCAACCTCAGTTCCCTCCTCTGCCTTATTGACATTTGACTCAACAATGTTTGACTGGACAAACCATTCCCAACTGAAATCCCTGGTTTATAACACTTAAATCATCAGACATGTTACAAGCGGGCAGCATAGCCCAGTGGTACAGTGCCCGTCTGATGCGCAGTCGGGCTAGGATCGATCCCTGTCAGCTAACCACCGGGGTTTTTCTCGACATAATCATATGTCCGATGCCGATATAACCGTAGTTAAAATGTGTTGAGTGCGTCGTTAAACAAAACACCAAAAAACCCAGACATGTTACAAATCCTTACTGGAACCTTGGATTGTTTGCCAAGCATTATTAGTGTGATTACAGCTAATGGATATCCATTTAGTAATGTTAATCTAGTATTTTGTCTACTAACCCTTCCTGATATGTTGGACCTCTTTTCAACATTTTACCCATGCCTATGACTTCGGAATTAGGAGGTATGAGAATGTTTTGTTCTATGTATATCCTACAACATTTCCACTCAGAGAGTTCAGCATACAATGAAATAATACTGTTCTCCAATTCCAAATGACCACTGCTTAGATTAAGTGCTACATTGCATTCCTTCAGGAAATTCATTCGAAGTATACCTCCCTCCTCCATCTCAGCTATCACTATTTCCTGTTAATACAAATATTTACCCAAGCAAATATCCAACAAACAAGCCCCGTTTACTCTGCACCATTCATTGTTCTAGATTCAAAACTTTCATAGGTGATTTCAAACAAATTTACGTTTAGAACAGTAACATCAGAACCTGTGTCCAAAAGAAAATCAATTTCTTGATCATTTATTTTTTACTCTGCAATACTGAACTAGACTTCTAGATTGGGCCTTTCTGTAACCGGATGTTTTAAATTGCATATCACATACACTACAATTTTAAAACAGTTTACATATAGTGTATTTTTTTCTATCTCTGAATTGTGCAATGCTGTCTCTTATTTTGTTTCTATTGTTTTCCTATGTCTTTGGTATTGTCAGCTTGGGTTGTGTTCACCCTCAAACTCGGTGTATATATGAATATATTTTATGTGTATATTTTATGTACTCCTATTTATAAGAGGTATTTTTTTAACAGGTTATCAATGGTGTAGCACAACCAGCATCATTATTCACACGACCTTGGCCGGATCCCTCCGTCTGTGACAGGAAAGGTGTGGGGGAGGGTAAGAGAGGATCACCTGCGCTATCAGGTTCAAGGGACAACCAGTAGCCCAATCAACTTGGTGCCAGGTGGGGCTTTTGTGGGTGCTATGGAATTTTGATACCCCAATGGGTGTGTCCGAAATTAAGATTAAGTGCGCAATTTAAATGTAGGAATTGTGGCGCAATTTTGATGGTCGTTCTAAATTGAAACAGGAGTGAGAGCTAGAATTTGATCTTTAGTAGTCCGAATAAGCTCTTTCCATTTTACTCTTCATCTCATCATTCTCCAGTCTGTTCCCCCAACCTGACCTATTTTAGCTCTAGCATCTAGCCTTTGTTAATTTTCCTCATCAAGGGATATACGTAATGCTGACCACAACGTTACAGATTGAGCTCTTCTCAGCTATTCCTCAATATCAAGATCCTCCAAAGCATTAGTAACAGCAATATTGTTTTGAGTCACATTGTCAGCATATGGATGCGCTAAACCCACCAACCATTGAATACCTCCTGCTATTTCAGATAATGATTCCCCCTTTCTCCTCAACTGCATCCAATATACCCCAACATTTCGTTCAGGCTCAAATCTATTCAAAAGAGCAGAGGTAATTTGTTTTAGATTGGGTTTTTTTATGTACACGCAAATCACTGTAAACCTGTAATGCATTACCCCTTAACTGTACAGCTCGAAACTGACATGTCTGAGATTCTGACCAACTATTTATTCCTACACACAACTGAAAGTGAGTAAGCCAGTCTCTACAACCTGTTTGACTAGCGTATGTATCGGACATACAGGGCTTTAGATTGCACTAATTTGGGCACAACGGAATTTGAGGGCGCATTGCGCCCGAGTATCTAGGGGGGTTCGGGGCATGTTTCCCCGGAATTTTTTAAAAACTAGATGTTCTGAAATGCAATTTCCTTCATTCTAGAAGTAAAATTCATCAAGAAAAAGGCTGGTAATGCAAGACTATTTAATGTATGTTTTTTTTTTTTTTTTTCAATTAAAAGGTGTGATATAAATAAGAACCACTATTAAAGAGTTGCAGGCACCACACCACCATTTGTCGTGTCATTACTAGTTGTAGCAGCTTCATATAGTCCGGTTTAGGAAATAGGTCCTCATTAGAAAAATAATAATAAATATAAATATTTATTTTTCAAAGTTTTCTTTGATGATTACAGGTAGATTGACCTTTGTAGTAACTTATGACCCAGTAGTTGTACATTATTTGGTATTGTCATTACTAAGGAAAAGCATTTGTAATTGTGCTGTGCGGTCAGATGCAAATGGTTGCATAATAGCAAAATGAGACGGGGCCCCGACATTTGGATGGATAATGAAAAACTTTTGTGGTCAACCCCTATTGATTTTTTGCATGGCAGTCGACAAGTGACTGTAGGTTCAAAAATTGGTAGTCACTTAATCCTTGCGATATCATGCTATTTTTGACACAATTTAATCCGAGGCAATATTAGCATGTAGCTACATTGGAAAATAAATGGTGGTGTGCAACCTTGCACAATGCAATAATACAATTTAGTAGTCCATAAGTCTGTTAATAAATATGAGCCTAATAAATAATGCACATGGTTTCATTTGAAAGCGCCGCTAAGTAATTCGGAGCGGCTATAGAATCTGCCCGCCACTTATCTTTCTGTGAAAAGAGGGATTTTATTTGGTGGGGATCCTTAAAACAAATCGTTTCACAGAGACTGTTAGGAAGTAGTTGACGGAAACCAGTCAAGGTTAAAAATTGACCGGTTGTATCCGTATTGTTCGACAATGCTCGTAAGCTGGTCGACGTGTGCTTTTTGCAAGAAGTATTGTGTATACTGGTTTAAAAAAGTTCAGCTTTGAATATTTGTCTTTAATTTTTAATGGGTTTTTTTTTTAATATTGTATAATTTGGGCGCTCTAATTTGGGCGGACGTATTTTGGGCAAATCGGTGCAATCTAAAGCCCTGGACATAACTTTTGGTCTATCCATCCCCATTCTTTTTTCTCCTTCCCTCGCCCAACTAGCTAGGTCATTTGTCACAATATTTGGAGTGCTAGTAGAAGGCATCGTATAATCATGACCTAAATCTATGGTATCAGGCACTCTCTTCCCCATGGTAGCTATTTTCATTTAACCGCCATACGTCTCGCTTGCCAACAGTCTAGTAGAGTTTCTGCAATCTGTTTCTAACCTTTGTCTTTCTCTATCAAACGCTATGTGCTCACTAACATCCATATCAACAAAAAAATTTGAGAATTTATTTTAATAAAAAAATTTTAAATTTAAAAGTAAAAGAATGCGGTGTTGGTTTTTTAATATTTTTAATGTAGTCCCCACGGAGGTTCCAAAGTAATGATTTTGCTTTCTCAGCTCGTGCCCACGTATAGACCGGTGCTGGAATCAAATTAAATATGGTTCTCAAAATGCATTGCCGGGTTTGGCTATCCCTTTCGGTCGTAGACTTCAAAAATCAAACTTCAATATAAAAAACCTTACAATCAACCTTCCAATCAACCTTCATCACTAACTAATGAAGTAATCACATAAGACGTTCTTTTTCACAGTGTTTATTTAAGGGTTTCGGAAAATCAGGATCAGTAACCAGGATTTTAATAGGTTTCCATATTACATGCTAATTATTCTAACTTCCTGCAACTCAACCACCATTCAGTTCCCAGCCCATGAAACAATAAGAATCCCAATATGGATTACCATTTGTTTATGCTAAAAGAATGAAGATCGATCACAAACATCAAAAATATACCCAAACATTCATCCCCACAAGATCCCCAAACATTCATCCCCACAAGATCCCCAAACATATAATACTTGGAAATTTACAAGATCGAAATAATATTTCCTTCACTTAATTCCCCTGTCTGAAATTCAAATAATCTCCTTTAGATAATATTTCAGAATCCTTTTAAATGTCAATACAAAATATGTCTAACAATAACTCTAAGGTTTACGGCAATGCAATGCGAGACGGTGACATTTCTTCAACTAACGGAAATACACTACCATTTAATTAAGGGATTACACAATAAATAAACATCTTACTATTGCCAGTACTCACATAATAAGTCTAAAACAATTTGGAATAATAACAGAGTGAGAGAGAGAGAGCAATTCAAAAGCTACACATAAACAAAAACTCAATAATCATACTCAAATGTTGTACCTTTGGTTGAACAATCACAAGTGAATACACTTGTTCACAATCCGTGCATTAACATGGGTGTACATGGGTGGGGAGGAATTCGACGGGTTCGACCGACAACCCCCTGAAATCGCGTCTTTTATAATTTAATATATCTGACATTGATATCTGACATTATTACATTTACTCAACATAGAAATATATCTCTGCAATCTATTTTGGAACCCCCCTTTCAAAATCCTATATACGTCCATGATTAAATGCATGGTATGGCATGGCTATCATTGGTCAAAATTAATGACATGACATTAATTGTAAATGATGATTGGTTAACCTATTCTAACAATTCTAACAAATAACGACAAACATAATTATAGCCGAAGATTGCCGAAAATTATCAATAGCTTCGATATAAATTACATAAATAAAAAAACAATTCTAAATTAATTATCTTTTGAAACTGTATCCCAAAATACAATATAGCATATTATTTTTAACAACTCCCCAAAATTACAAAACTTGATATTAATTGTAAACTCCAAGTCCAAACATGACAATATTATATGGTCTGATGCCACTCTTTTGAAACTCAAAACGTCTGAATGATCTTTTTTGTAACTTTACAAATCAATAATCTGATTCATAGAATGGCTGATTAAAGTGCTAATAGTGTGCTTGAAGATGTTAGTATAACAAATGCAGATACCGATAATAAAATAAATTAAAAAACATAAGTAGAAAAAGGACAAACAACAAATCAGATTATTCAGGAAAATATGTCGAAAATATACAGGTTTTTAAAAATATAAATAAAGATATTGTGTGAAATGTTCTACTCACTTGTTGTCACTGTTGCTGATGCACTAGTTCGCTTATTCCCGTTACTTGCATCAAGGATTGTTGTAACGGTCACCGTGTACGTCACGCCTGGCTTCAGATTTCTGATATTCGACGATCTCTGTGAACTGGCCTCGTTGTTAGTGCCGTTGTCTGGTGACCACGATATCTCATACCCTGAGATTCCAGTAAAGGTACTGGCTTGAACCCACCTCACAGTGGTATTTTCACGGTTTGTGTCGATAAAGCTGATGGTTAGCATCAGTTCATTGACTGAAATAACAAATGACACATTATTTGTGATATATTGGAGTTAATTCTGTTTATGCAAAACCCGAAAAAGTGCATTAGCATTATAATTACAATAATATGCAACTAAAACGTTATGTACAAACAAAGTTAAAAAAGATTAATGGACACCGAAAGAAACAACACAATGCTTCAGCCCCTTTAAAAATTGTCTAGTCACAGTAATTATTAAACTGACTCAACATATGTTTGTAACCGGATGTTCTAAATTGCATTTCACATACACTACAATTTTAATTTTTTTTACAAATAACTTCCGGTTGGGTCAATGTTCGAGATGCAGTCAACTTTTGATAGAGAAGTGAACACCACAAGTCCTGTGATTGGTTATAAATGTGAGTGTGTTGGTTGTAAAAAATAATAGTTTCATCTGGATAAAATAAAAATGCAATTTTATTTCATCTAGTATCAATGTGTCAAGTAGCCTTGTGCTTGAAAGATGTATGGGGGTACCTGTTAAAAAAGTACTCGAATTTTGTGCGGAACTAGGGTAGTCATAGACGCTACCTGTTATCTCAGAAACAAACAGCTTGACCCCCCAATTATTTCTGATTCACTTGAAGTCTTAGGGGTGGTAGTATTTATATCCGTGGCATTTATGTTGATTGATACACTGCAGGTAGGAGTTTTAGCCACATATATTACTATTGATATCTATGGGATTTGATTTAGTAGTATAGCACATATTCAGTGCATAATAGAAAATATTATGTTTTTGTCATTTTATTTAATTAAATTATACTGGTTGATTAATTAGCCATCACTCGACCATGCAAGTTCACAATGACCTTGACCGTGGCAATAATCTCTGTACATGGCTCTGAATGGAGTTTGAATCAAAGTTAGCACTAAGGAAACATTGGTTTCGACCTATAATTCATACTGTAAAGATTTCAATAATTTCATGGTACATAGTATTTGACTTGCCATATACAAGTACTCTTACGTATGCTATTATATACAGTTTCAACAAACATATGTCACTTGTGTACTTTTATTTACATTAACAAATAAAACTGCCACATAATGTGAATCGTTTAATGGAAACACTAGTCGTGCAAGAGAACATCGCAAGAGTAACTACTAGGTGTTCTAGAATGTACGTAATGCGAATAGAAAACATCAGAGTTCTTCCAATTTCCAATTGTACGTTCATGTCTACAGCACACGTAGCACCTGTTGGTCTGAACGATTTGGCTGTGTACCCTAGACCCCTAAACCAGCTAAGTCTATAGCCTGTCCCTGTATCTTTAACACAGTAGTAGCTTCTATTGCCTTGTATTTGAGGGTTTGAAACACCGGACCATTTGCTGTACGGTGTTGACTGTCAATATAGTCTCTTAGGGTAGCCACTGGGATCTAGTTTAATAATGTCATTATATGGCAAAGTGACCCGAAAACCCTTTGGGGCTATATCGGACGGCGTTAGCATAAGGGTCAAGGATAGCAACGTAATAGTTTTAAGTCTCAAGTCTTTTAAATCTAAGTCCTTGTTGTCAGTCCATCGTTCAAATAGGTCACGAAATGTCTGTACTGGCATGGCAGATGAATGTTGCATTGGTTGTATTGTGCCTGACTTTACCAGTGCTGTAACGAGTCTTTGAATGGATTCATCCTACATCATGTTTCTCATATCACATGCAGCAAACAAATGATCCATTGCAGCAGATGTAGTACGTAAACTATAAGCAGGATGGGTTGAAGAGTCTGATAATTCACATAGGTAAGCAGCCCTCGAAATTTGTGGCGGCAATCGGCAATGCCGTCGCAAAACCTATTGCCGTCGCAAATCTGTGAGTGATGAAAAGTCTGTAGGCATTTCTCTCTGAACTATGTCCAATTACAGATCCCAGAAAAAAGCATAAATTTATTATCGTGGCTCAGTTTCCTCAATTAATATATATTGGTTTATTTCAATATAGAAGCTTACGAAAGTAAAGTTGAGATGTTATATTTTAGCATATTATTACAGCAGTGCATCATATGTGAAGAATTTTGACAGCATTAATCCTTTCTTTAAAATTGCCACCGTGATGCCGTTGCAAAATTGATTTGCGACGGTACATAACTGCCGTAGCAAACTTGTCTGAATTTCAAGGGCTGGGTAAGCCGCAATCTGGCTTGGTGCGCTAGGTGGAAAAGCAAAGTCATGTATCCTGGAATAAGACCATAGCTTATGTAACACATTGTCATATGACTGAAGGGTACCCTCAGCCCACAACAACATGAACTGTTCTGCCGCACGTTTTGGCCATCCGCGTCCTATGAGTTTACGTCGCCAGAAATCCCCCTAAGCGTATAGGCCCAATTTCGATTTCTGCATGGTTCTGGTTGAACCCCCATTGCGCAACTTTATTGGATGACACACTGAGAGTCTCAGAAGGGTCCAATACCAACTCTGTACTGGCCAAGCTGATGCTATTATTGTGGCCATTGCCTTTTGTTGCATTACTACGTTCAGGATCCGAGGGATGAGACAAAACGGAGCATTTACAAAATTGTTCTCATTGGTCCACTTTTTCTGGCTCAGTGCGTCTATTCCTTCCAAGAGCGGGTCCCAATAGCGGCTGTTTTGGCATTTGGCAAATTGGTCTACTGAGTGTGGACCCACACCCTGTCTATGAACTGAAATGGTCAAGGTGCAACATCCAGTTGTGTTTGTCCGGGGTACCATCATGAAACGGTTGGTTGGGACTGGGGGCGGATTCAACGTCCGATTGCCCGTTTCGGTGCACATGCACGTTATTTTCACCAATCGTGAAATTTCTGAGACTCTCCAGCTCTACACGCATAGATTGTTAATCACTAATGATACTGTCTATTGTATCTTCTAGATTTTCTTACCCATTCTGGCGCTCCTTCGCTCATTTTTTTTAATCGTTCAAATTTGATCGTCCTTCTCGTGGAGTAAACAAGAGTAAGAACGGAAATACCCAGCGACACCTAGCGGGTGTCGCTGGTGAACATGTAAATAATTCACATGACTACTGGCAACCTGAACTAAGCTTCATGGGCGTCCGCAGGTTGGGGCAAAAACAAGTGTCAAAAGAGTGTGTTGGTTTTTTGAAAAAATTACATGGAAAATACAAAATACACGCCAAATATCATGATATTCGATCAATTGTGTGTCTTCTACCTGAAGAATTGTTAACATTTTATTCTGTTATTTACAGTAATCGTAGCAAAAAAATGTCTTCACACTTCACACGTCAAATTCAGGATAACATTGCCCTCCACCCCTCCCTGCATTTTCTTTTGCGGACGCCCATGCTAAGCTTTTAATAGCAATTTATTTTTATATAAAAAATAGCATGTGTCAATAGTGGGTTAATGTCTTTAGTTTCCATTAACCTAGTTAATTTTTCATGTACATGCAATTCTGAAAACTGAAATTTGTAAAGAACTTGATTTTTATTGTCATTTTGAGATATTTATAGGGTGCTAAGGTATATTTTAGACAGATTTGTAGTTTTATGCAAAATGTAAAGTAAATTTGAAGAAAACTTTACCAAAAACATAATTAAATTTGTTGTCACTATTTTGCCTTCTGTTCTTATTTATACATAACAATAAGGTTGGTTAAACATACATTTAGATCGCCTGATCAATGTTTTCTTAATAATCACATACATGTAGCTCTCATGAAGTGCATTTTGAGTTTATACTAGATTCAGAACCAATTGTTTTCAGATTTGATTATCTGCCTTGGATTAAGTTGATAATTTATTTTATTGTTAAAGCTGTATTACCTAATGTCACTAGCTTAATAAAATGCTGGATTACAGATTGTAGGAATACATCCAATATACATATTGTATTCATCTGGATTAGAAAATGATGCAAGAAAATAAATGTTCGGATAGTTTTGTCATTTAAAAATAGCTTTTTTCAGTATTTAATCAGAAATAAATGTGTGAAAGATGCATGATAATTCCAGATATCACAACTATTAAAACCTCCAACTACAGTAGGGTATAAATAAAATATAGTCAGGAATATTGGTGGCTGGCAATGTTTTTTTTGTTTAATTATGAAAATCAGCATGGCCGATGGATTTGAAATTTTCACACACCTGGTAACTTGAAGACACCCAGACCCAACATACAGGATTTCCTCCCAACACTAATGTTCAGAACATTAAGTCATTACTTCATACAGGTACAATCATTTTGGTGTTTCCTTCCTCAGACAGTGCATTTTTTTAATACTGATTTTCCTTTGATGTGCCTGTTAAAGTCTTCATAATCTAGGGGTCAATTAAGTGCATGTGTTTTAATGGAATTCTTTAAAGGGTAGAGGTTCTCTGACTATCTTTGTTGTCTCTACATATATACCTGAGTAGACACACCCAACTGAAAGTAAATATCTTTAGGGGTTTTATTTTAAAACATTTTGTTGTTTAATATGACATATTGCATTTGTACAAAACTTTGCAATATATATGCCTTTTGAGGTGTACATTATATTAGGTTGCACTGTAGAAACAACAGTTTCAGTGAGGTTGTCAGTTTATGTCAGAATACACCAGGCCCTGGTTGTCATAAAGACACATAGCTGGACACTTTTTGAAAACTGTAGTTATCAGTATAGGTAGTACTAAACCAAATAACTTCTGGCTGGGTCAAAATTCGAGATGCAGCCAACTTTTGATAGAGAAGTGAACATCACAAGTCCTGTGATTGGTTATAAATTTGAGTGTGTTGGTTGTAAAAAATAATAGTTTCCTCTGGGTAAAAAAAAATGCAATTTTATTTCATCTAGTACTAATGTGTCAAGTAGCCGTGTGCTTGAAACATGTATGGGGTACCTGTAAAAAAAAGTACTCAAATTTTGTGTGGAACTAGGGTAGTCATATCTCAGAAACAAGCAGCTTGACCCCCATTTTTTCTGATTCACTTGGAAGTGTGAGGGGTGGTAGTATTTATATCCGTGGCGTTTATGTCGATTGATACGCTGCAGGTAGGAGTTTTAGCCACATATGTTACTATTGTCGTCTATGGGATTTGATTTGGTAGTATACACCTTATAGTACATATTCAGTGCAAAGGAAAACATTGTCTGCTCGGTTCTCCCCCCTCCCCTAATCTCAACACTAACCATAACCCTAACCTTAACCTCAACCCTAATCCTAACCATAACCCTAACCCTAATTAAAAATAATAATATGGGGAGGGGGGACCAGACGGATATTATACCAGTATATTCTGTGTGTATCGCCTCTATGTGTATGTTTCCTTCTCCGTCTTTTTTCTATTTGTTTGTTCTGGCATACTTTTCTCTCTCTTTGTCCCTGTATGTTTGTATCTGTGTCTACCTATATTGTTGGTATCTCCTCATGTATCTTTCTTTATGCATATCTATTATGTTTCTTCTATCAATCTGTCTCTATGTTTGTCTTCATCTATAATGTTTTAGGATACTTGGTTAAAAAACAAGATTAGAGACAGAGGTGAATGGAGAGAGGCAGAGAGGGGGTGAGAGAGAGAAAGAGGAACGGAGTGAGTGAGAGAGGAAAACAGAGAGACAAAGAGAGAAAGACAAAGCCACAAAGAGAGACATACAGACCAAGACAGATATGGAGCGAGGGAGTGAGTGAAAAGGTGAGTGTCTGACAGAAAGCGACCAAGCAGAGATGTGGGGGGGGGGAGGGGGAGAGAGAGAGGCAGATAGATAGACAGAGAGAGACAAATAGACAGACAGAGAGATAGAGAAAGAGAGAAAGACAGAGAGAGAAGGAGATAGACAGAAGGAGAGAGAGAAAAAGACAAACACAGAGAGAGGCAGACAGAGAGACAGACAGACATGGAGGAGGCAGATAGATAGACAGAGAGAGACAGATAGATAGACAGAGAGAGATAGAGAAAGAGAGAAAGACAGAGAGAGAAGGAGACAGACAGAAGGAGAGAGAGAAAAAGACAGAAACACACAGAGAGAGAGAGAGAGGCAGACAGAGAGACAGACATACAGACAGACAGAGATGGAGGAGGGAATGGGAGGGAAGAACTGAGAGAGAGAAAAAGAGAGAGACAGAGAGAGAGAGACAGA
>JAECMU010314022.1:0-12179 GCA_016106625.1 Dracogyra subfuscus
CCCCCCGTAGTTACGCCACTGAACAAAATGAACTTTAAAAATGTTTTCGATTCAAACTTCTTCATGGTGCTGGTGCATGTAACTTCAAATCACTGGGCTATTTAAATACCACAAATGTCTTGGAATCATAAAAGAAAGTTTTGGAAATGGATTTCTGTATTTTTAAAGTACTCACAACACAGGGAATGGTCATGGGATGCCTGTCAGAATCATTATAGATTGATATGAAAGTTTGTTTTGTTTAACGACACCACTAGAGCACACTAATTATTAATCATCGGCATTTGGATGTCATTGGTAATTTTGACATATAGTTTTAAAGAGGAAACCCGCTACATTTTTCCATTAATAGCAAGGGATCTTCTAAATGCACCATCCCACAAATAGAATAGCACATACGACAGCCTTTGATACACCATTCGTAGTACACTGGCTGGAAGGAAAAATAGTCCAGTGGGCCCATCGATGGGGATCAAACCCAAACCGACCATGCATCAAGCGAGCACTTTACCACTGGGCTACGTCCTGCCCCTCAGATGCCAAGAAAGTAAGAAATAGCACTTGATTCTCCACAGTGTATTTATTTTTTTAATTAAAAAAAACACCACCACTTAAGTATAAATTATATACACCAGTGCCAGTACGACAGGCGCATGTGCAGGGGGTGGGTTTCAGGATTGAGCATATAATATATACATACATTTATATATTTTTAAATATATTTTCAGGGGGAGCATGACTTGATTCACCACTACCCACCTCGCTCGCAAGTCTAGACTACCCTGCTAAAATTCCTGCATAATTTATCAGACCTGTAATTTATGATAACCTTTACATGTGTTAGCAGGGTCTATGTTTATTTCGATGCTTGAAATGATCTCTGCTGATGGACTTGTATTTTCCACTAGTAATTTACATACCCAGCTCGCAGCATTAGCCATTCTAACCTTCGCAGAATAAAGCTGATATCTTAAGGCAGTATTTGGCTATTCTCTGTATTTAATTTCCATTTCAGATTGGTTTGATACCATACCTAATGAAAGAAAGCAGAAAATTATGACGGAAAAAGATCTTTCTGGCATTGCCGAAGGTCTAGGTCTTGGATGGGAGCTTCTGCCTATTGAGCTCGGACTCAACCAGGTCATTATTGATCGGGCAAAGACAAGTGCAGGAACATCTGTTGATCTTCAGATCGTAAAAGTCCTGACCAAGTGGAAGCAGATTCACCCAAAGAAAGCAACATTCGCAACCATTGTTAAAGCTCTACGGAATGTCAACACAAGATGTACTATTAATTGGGATATAGTGATTCAAATTGTGAGAGGTGAGGTCCACAGATGAGAGAGAGAGAGAGAGAGAGAGAGAGAGAGAGAGAGAGAGAGAGAGAGAGAGATGTACACAGAGAAATAAGTAATACAAAAAGTATAACCAAGGTGAGTCCCAGGGTCAAAATGTTCACCATCGAGGGTGTACTTTTTCTATCCAACATGACTGCATATGATGGAGTCTTTTTTTTAAAAACGTCCATTCGATAAATAAACCATTATTTACACAAACAAAAAAAAGATGGCTGAAAAAGTAACTTCTTTATTTGACCATTTTATCATCAATAAAGTATATTACTATATTTTACCGTTTCATATGTCATAGCCTATACAAGACAGATTTATTCGTATGGGCAGACGTCATAGAGAAATTAATATTGTTTACCAATAGGCGATAGTAAAAACTGTAAATCTGTCTAGCATCACGGTGTGGACGATGTTTACATATGCATGGCATCATAACTAAGGCTTTGCTACGATTGACGTCATAACTCATGGCTTTCAGAAGTCTATTTGTCATTTCACTTTTTAACATTGTTTCAAAAATATTTAAACAAATTAATAGTTTTAACTTTATATTTATTGTTAAGTTGTTACATTTTAATGTTGTTGCATAAGGTGGACTATATTGTAGGTGAAATGTTTACGAATCGTTCTACAGACTACACTAAACAAACCGTAGCTTACAAAATTAATGTTTTGTTACTGTAATTAAATGGGCAAAAAAAGAATCAATCACCGAGGTATATATAAGGCAATTCCAACCCTAGAGACAAAATATTTTGTCCGGGGGTTGGAATTTCCTTTTTTATACCTCACAACGGTGATAGATTATTTAATACTGACTTCATCATTATGTGTTATTTCTGTAATTATCTCTATAACTAGGTGAGCCTGATGATCCAGATGCTGGTGCTCATTCCAGGACCCAAGCCCGGGATTTCAGCAAGACTTGTGATACTGGATGTCAGCAAACATGTTATAAAGGTGCAGTAACTGTAAATTAAACTTCGTTATAACATGATTAACACTTGTGATACTGGATGTCAGCAAACATGTTATAAAGGTGCAGTAACTGTAAATTAAACTTCGTTATAACATGATTAACACTTGTGATACTGGAGTTCAGCAAAAATGTGATAAAGGTGCAGTAACTGTAAATTAAACTTCGTTATAACATGTTTGACTTCCTGACACTATGGATGGGCGTTTTGATTGCTAATTTGGTGATCCCATAAATATAAATATTTTATATCTCGATGAAGAAAGCTATTTAAGTTATCCAAAGACTTTTATTATAATTTGTATTAAACATTGAAAACTGAGCAACTGCTAATCATTGTCTTCTCTGGTAGATCGTTCATATGAATAAATGGCAAATTATTAAGTACAATAAATTATACTTACTGGTACTAAAACATTTATCATGTCTCTGGGGGTTATTTTTCAATCAAACCAATGGCCTTGGTGGTGTAGTGGTTAAGCCATCGGACATAAGGCTGGTAGGAGCTGGATTTGCAGATCCAGTACCGGCTTCCACCCAGAGCGAGTTTTAATGACTCTGTGGTTAGGTTTTAGACCACTATACCCTCTTCTCTCTCACTAACCACTAACCCACTGTCCTGGACATACACTCCAGATGGCTGAGGTGTGTGGCCAGGACAGTGTGCTTTAACCTTAATTGGATATAGGCACGAAAATTAGTTGAAATGAATGAAATCAATCAAGCTAGTTTTAAAAAAAAATGTATGTTTATTTGTTGTAAATGTTACTTATTTAAAATTGGGTTAACAATTTGCCTATGACAAAAACATATCAAAATTGCCAAGTGAAATTTTGCTTTTGATTTATTCTGTATTTATCTCACTGTTTTCTTGTTTGTATAATCAGGACCGAGTGGTGACCAGTCAAGTTGTAAAACCCCACCAGGTAATGATTCTAATACATCTAGCATATAATCCTGATTTACATTGGTTATTTTTCATTTTATGTACGCTGTCGACATGGGCAATCAGGATTTTAATACATGACAAGATTTTCAACACTCGTTCATTGACTATCGATTACCGGTGTTTTCTTCATTGTCTTAATTCCACGTCTTCCATTATATTTAAACAGTCATTGGCATAAACTTGAGGTGAAAATTATTATTTTTGTTTGTGCCATTTTAATTTTTGCCATTTTGTAAGCAACTATAAACACCAACCCATCCACAAATACAGTCCATCACGTATCAATCGCTGCTGTCAAATCATACATGTGACTTGTCATTTTCTTTTCCAATTATACATTCCAAAAATGGCACAGGCAGGTTCATAAGAATTAATTGTAACATAATCTGAAGTACATTTTTTCCCCATCTAGAACATAAATTTTGGAAAAGTAATGAAGATGGTGATTAAAATTATTTTTTAAACAACTTTATAGGGTGTATGATACCAAATCAAATGCCATAGACGACAATAGTAACATATGTGGCTAAAACTCCTACCTGCAGCGTGTCAATCGATATAAACGCCACAGATATAAATACTACCACCCCTCACCCTTAAAGTGAATCAGAAAAACATTGGTGTCAAGCTGCTCATTTTTGAAATAACTGATTGTGACTATGACTACCCTAGTTCCGCACAAAATTCGAGTACCTTTTTGTTATAGGTACCCCATACATGTTTCGAGCACAAGGCTACTTGACACAGTGGTACTAGATGAAATAAAATTGCCTACATTTGTTGCCAAGATCAAAGTATGTTTTGTTTTTACAACTAACACACACATTTATCACCAATCACAGGACTTGTGGTGTTCACTTCTCTATCAAAATGTGGGTGCACCAGCCGGAAGATATTTGGTTGAGTATTACATATAACTGCTTTAAATCGTCATTAATATTAAGGGGGGGGGGGGTTACCACATACATAAATCCCTTCATATATGATCATTATATTAAGTATTTGTTTAACAATTTAAAGTGAAATATGTCAGTAAACGTTATAAACTTGCACCCACTCAGCTCCTTAACATGAATTTTGTCAAATATTAATCCAAGCCATTTCCTAGAAATAATCCAATAGGAGATTGAAACACAGCTCTGATGATATCCACTCTATTCACAACAGAAATTAAAATAGTAAACAAAAATCATTGTTTTAGTATATCCAGTATTATAACATTAACTAACTTCATGATTGTCATAGCTTTCTTCCAAAAACTAGTCGGTGACATCATGTCGAGACCAAGAAATGAAAGAAAACAACATTGTGTTACCTATAACTGCTGTTATTACATCTGGTCTATTTTATTATAAATGTTTTCGCTGAATGTTACCGGTCTCGGTGGCGTCGTGGTTAGGTCATCGGTCTACAGGCTGGTAGGTACTGGGTTCGGATCCCAGTCGAGGCATGGGATTTGTAATCCATATACTGACTCCAAACCCTGCAAACCCTGAGTGAGTGCTCTGCAAGGATCAGTGGTTAGGTGTAAACCACTTGCACCGACCAGTCATCCATAACTGGTTCAACAAAGGTCATGGTTTGTGCTATCCTGCCTGTGGGAAGCGCAAATAAACGATCCCTTGCTGTTTATCGACATACACATGTAAGAGTAGCCCATGAAGTGGCGACAGCGAGTTTCCTCGAACATATCTCTGTGGTCCTTAACCATATATCTGACGCCATATAACCTTAAATAAAATGTGTGAAGTGCATCGTTAAATAAAACATTTCTTTCTTTCATTGAATGTTGCAATGATAAGAAATGAGAAAAGATAATTAGGTTTTTAAGAGATTTGGGATTTCTTTAATAAAAATTCAATATGTTCTTCTTTGACAAATAGTCCTAACAGGTATTATAATATAGATAATAACAATGGGTTTCATTGTTAACTGTAATAATAAATACTGTAACAAACATTTTTGTCTGAAAATCCAAATTTGCTAGGAATATTTGCTAGACCCCTCATTACATGTTCTAAACCAATGGCACTTTCCATACCAGAGTCCAAGGTTGACAACTCCGTGTTAGAGGAAATGCTAAATACATAGTTATCTTCTTTTTACAGACTACCAAGATACTCGTGTTATCCTGGCAGCTACCATTAGAAAAGATGGAACGGATGAGACAGACATGCAACTGATGAAAGGAATTTTTGAAAACTAAAAAATATACTTTGGAGTCACGTATGCGCTTTTTATTTTATGTTTTCAATGTCTTACTGAATGTCTCCTGAATTAAGTCAATATAATGCCATGATTGTAAGAATACGACATAATGCCATGATTGTAAGAATACGACATAATGCCATGATTGCAAGAATACGACATAATGCCATGATTGCAAGAATACGACATAATGCCATGATTGTGAGAATACGACATAATGCCATGATTGCAAGAATACGACATAATGCCATGATTGTAAGAATACGACACAATGCCATGATTGTGAGAATACGACACAATGCCATGATTGTCAGAATACGACACAATGCCATGATTGTAAGAATACGACACAATGCCATGATTGTGAGAATACGACACAATGCCATGATTGTCAGAATACGACATAATGCCATGATTGTGAGAATACGACACAATTCCATGATTGTAAGAATACGACATAATGCCATGATTGTAAGAATACGACACAATGCCATGATTGTGAGAATACGACATAATGCCATGATTGTAAGAATACGACACAATGCCATGATTGTAAGAATACGACACAATGCCATGATTGTAAGAATACGACACAATGCCATGATTGTAAGAATACGACACAATGCCATGATTGTAAGAATACGACACTGGAATTTGCTGTATAGTTTCAATTTCAAATAGTTCTTTTATGTAAACTGAATCCCACCTACTGCCCACGACTGGCATATCAATGGATGTGATATGTGCTATCCTGTCTGTGGGATAGTAAATATAACCGATCCCTTGCTACTAATGGAAACATGTAACGGGTTTCCTCTCTAATGCCTGGCGCCGACTCAACGCTGACGGATGCGTCTCGTGTGCGCCTACCCGCGATGCGTTCCTGCGATCCACTGATGATTTCTTTTTATTAATGAATTTGTTTATACTTTACTGTAGGAAAAATAACAAAGATTAAATATAATATTATTAATACATTTTAAAACATAATAAACTTTATTTAAAACATTATGTACAATATACTATTACGATATAAACCTTTCTTATTTCACAATTGTTTGTTTTAATTATTATTATTGGGCAATAATTTATGTTTCTTTTTAATTTTATCTATTTAGAAATGTCATTAAATATACATGTCTAGTCTTGTTTTTTTCAAAGATGAGCAGTTGGAAATGATTTGTGTTGAAACATTTACAGGTTAGTCATTTTAAATGGTCGGGTCTGTTTTCACAGTTCTATTCATCACTGAAACCAATAATTGTTAATTTTGTTTCCCACTGATATAAGACATTTGCTGAAGACTTTAACATTTGTACGTATCTATCACGCAATGGTCTTATACGTGGGGTTTTTTCTCTGAAATAAAATTAAACATGATACTATATATTAGTTTTTATGTATTATTTGTTTTTAAAGGGACATTCCCGAGTTTGCTGCATTACAAGGTGTTTCTACGATTAAACTTACTTATTAAACATATGTTTAGAGTATCAGCGTCTGTATATTCAATGTGTTTTTGGTCGTCTTAATATTTGTAACAAGCCCAAACTGGATTTTGTCTTCAAATAATTGCGTACGTACGAAGAAATATGTTTTTAGGAAGTAAAATGAAAATTAACCTAATCCAAATATTAGAACGTTCAGAAACACGTTTAGTATACAGCCACTAATATTCTAAACAAAACAATATATTTAATATGTAAGTTTAATCGTAGAAATATTAAATTAATCGATAAAATCTTTAAACATTGCAGCAAACTCGGGAATGTTCCTTTAATATGTGTGTACTTTACAATGGTATACTTATTATAGATATACAGATATACCCAATGCCACATAGGGCCCCAAACAGGTAAATAGCTCGTGCAAACTGGGTTGATGGTGCAACATAATAACCAAGTGAATTTTAGGATATGTGCATGCAACAATGAATATGAGTAAACATGTATTGATATATACAGTAAACAAATCAATTTATTTGTTTTTAATTCATTACATGGTGGCAATAGTTAAAATTTATAATAATTCTTATAAAGCCATGTATCATCCGTGGTATGTGGGCCATGTGGATATTGATGAATATGATGTTAATGACAGTAATGTATACACATACATTTGTACCAGTCATATCCAGTTGTAATGCAATTTCATTAATTGCAGCCGATTTGAGAGCCCTGTCAGCATATTCTGAAGAGTTTGTTTCATACAAATACGGCCTCTCTTGGTACAATCCTATCAACATGTCTTCTCGTTGTTGAGTCCACAAACTGTCGGTTGGAGAGGCCATTTCGAAAGGCATGTTACTGAATAGATAGATGATTGGTCAGTATAAAAACGGTGAACGCAACGCAGACGCAAGTAGGCGCACACGCGCGTTTTTAGACGGATGTGGCAGGAGGCGGATGCGTTTATGCGTCTAAAATCAAACATGTTTGATATTTGAAAAATCGACGCAGCGGTAAAAAAAAAAAAAACGCAACGCAACGCAGAGGGGGTCGGACACGATGCGTTTTCACTGCGTTCGTACGGATGCGGGTTTTTTTAACGCAAGACGCATGTATTCAAAACCGCTCGTCTGCGCCGGGCATAAGACTATATGTAAAATTTACCAAATGTTTAACATCCAATAACTGCTGATTAATTCATCACTGTGCCCTAGTGGTCTCGTTAAACAAAACTAATTTTACAACTTTTACACTCTTCTAGTCTACATGTATACCTCATTCAATCCCTACCCCGATCTCCCCCCTACCCCGAATTCTCCCTACCATGATATCTCCCCTACCCCGATCCATCCCCATGATCTTTAAGCTGATTTTGCGGTCGCTCTGGGGCGGTCAATCTTCCCGTGCTGCTAGGACAGGCTCGGACATGTAGAGACTAAACGCGAACAACCGTGGCGTTCTGAATGGCCGTCATACAAGTCATGAAAAAGAAAGTCGACATACTCAGCCAGAGAATCCAAACGGAGGCAAGGAATCTGGTTAAAAAAGAATCTAACCTGGTGGTGCAGGCTGTCGAAACGAGAAGCGTTCCAGTGGTCAATCAGTTCCAATGGCCGCATACATCCCAGTAGAAAAGTTCATTTCGCTGACAGAAACAACGAAATGAAGGATCCCTAAGTCGAGCACACGAAAGCACGTGCAGTGTACACAGGCCAAACAAACACGTCTTACCGCGTCGAGCTCCAGACTGGGAATGGTTTCACAGAAAGATTTTGTTCCGAGTCTGAGGTTTTCCGAAGTTGCATTGTGTTGGCACGTTTTTGTTTCTTACCGAGTCTATTATACGAAACACCCAATCGTCACTGCGAACGATATCAACATAGATTGCTGTCAGCTTAGCATTTTTTAATTCCTCGTCATACGACCATAATTATTAATAGCACCTTATTCATTCCAAGCCCGAGTCTTGGTAAAAATTCCAGATGTTTGATTTGTGTGGGTCGTGTGACAAAATAATTATTATAATTTAATTTTGTAATACAACTAAAACAAGTTCTGTTTCCTTCGTGCAATTTAAATAAGTTATTTTTCTTTAACGAAATTCGTTCACGGGACATTCAAAAGTTGTACGGACGAGTCAAAGTGTTGCTGTGAGTGGCCCGATTGACCAATAAAAAACAAATCCCAAGTGCATACCCTGTAATTGTGATCGTATTGTTATATTTCAGGTGTGAGAACATCCATACTATAAAAGGAAAGAATTATGCACCCACTGAAATAGAAGAAAAAGTCACGAACGACATAGAAGACATTGCAAAGAACATAAAAAACAAAACAAACAATTGTTTTGTATTCTATTATTAAGGACACCATGATGAATGAATGAATGAATTAATGTTTAACGACACCCCAGCACGAAAAATGCATCGGCTATTGGGTGTCAAACAATGGTAATACAAATAAATTAAGTGATCATCAACATCAATATAAAAATTCAAGGTAAAAACAAAAACAGTGTAAAGAACTGTGCAAAAATACAAATATAATTTTTATGGATACTGACTTTTACTCAAAATTTCAATTTTGTGCTGTATTGGCCATTCTCAAAGAGAATGTTACACCCCTGCACCACGATGAGGTTACAGCACGCGCAGGGGACACCATGATGATGATGGCAATATGTGGGTTGGTGGGACTGGAAACATTCTGCCTGTTGAAACTGTGAAAAGGGGTTTCTGTACAGTAGATGCCATACAGTGGGGAAATTATTCTTGGATAGGACTGGGGTAAAAGGTGACAGTAAACATATAGGAACGCGGGATCATACAGTGTGCACATCGGGTTTTTTCCGGTTCATACTTGCATGAACCAAAAACATAATTGCGATCAATTCTTAATTAAGAAACTTTCTTTTGTGGTGAAAACTAACGTGCCATATATTTAACAGTGATTTGGATATGTATACTAATGTTTTTGTTTTCATTTAGATATGTATTCTAGCACAATAGTTTCGATAGCTGAAACTAGATATGTGCATTATGTTACATTATTTGATATATATATCGAACTAAATATCCGGGTACACATTAGGTGCATTAGTCATAATTGTTTACAGTTTTATATTACATCTTAATTCTATATTTTAAGAGTAGTTTTAGTGTACCAAGTGCTCAGTGAAATGGCTTTTGCTAATATTTGCTCACTGTATAGATTATATTGGTGGGGTTTTTTTTATCTGATATCAATAAAACAAGTGTTTTGTTATTCATTTTGTTGCCATATCATCCAATGAAAAAATATGATTAAAATCAATCACTCTGATGTACAAGTTAACCTGAAATTGACGTGTCTGTTAACCCCACGAGCTAGGTTTTAGTTGGAAAAGGCATTTTAAATTTATTTTAAAACTATGTTTTTAAAGGATATGTAAGAAATGGAATATCATATGCCATTTATCTGATAACTTGTTTTTAAAAATTAGCATGTATCCTACTCACTTTCACTTGTTAAGATATGTTTTAAAACAACTAATAAGATAATGGTATCCAAGGGCCACTCCTATAGTAATCAATGTTTATCATTACTGTTTATGAAGTACTTAAGTGTTCATGTTTGGTGTCTACTACTGTCACCTACATTTCATGTTTACAATTATACACCTCGGTAAAAACAACCACCTCGTTCTTTCAAAGATAAAACCAACTATTGACCATGTACAGTTGTGTTGTCCACAGTACAACAGTTGAGTTGTTTCACCCATTAGGGTGAATTGGCTCAGTCAGTTGAGTGCTCGTAGAATCGAACCACCTTGTTTGATCAATTCAACTGATTGGGTTTCTCTCGTTCCAACTGGCCAAATGCTGTGGTATGTGCGTTCCTGTCTGTGGGTGGGGACAGTGCATATACAAGATCCCTTGCTATCAATGTAAACATATAGTGGGTTCCTCTGATGCCTACGTGTTAGATTACCAAATGTGTGACAGCTGATGATTAAATGTCCACAATCATGGCATATTTTTTAAGAGAGAAAGAAATGTTTTATTTAACGACGCACTCAACACATTTTAATTACGGTTATATGGCGTCAGACATATGGTTAAGGACCACACAGAGATTGAGGTAGGAAACCCGCTGTCGCCACTTCATGGGCTACTCTTTCGGATTAGCAACTAGGGATCTTTTATATGCACCATCCCACAGCCAGGATAGCACATACCACGGCCTTTAATATAACAATTGTGGTACACTGGCTGGAACGAGAAATAGCCCAATGGGCCCACCGACGAGGATCGATCCCAGACCGACCGCGCATCGAGTGAGTGTTGTACCACTGAGCTACGTCCCGCCCCTACGGCATATTATTAATACACAGTATATCAAACAAATACATAAGCATTAAACTATTAAAACAAATACCATCCCAGTTATTAATAAAGTGACTTTTTGTAAAAAGCTTGGGGAAAAACCCACTGTTCAGTCGATTTGACCCGCGTCACACCTGTGACGTAGCATCAGGCATTCTGTTAGTAGGTCAACATACCCACAGCAGAGAAGGATTGCTAGAGAAACCGCTAATTCTTAACAGACGTTAATTTGGACATTTTGGTCTTATCACATTTGTACATCTCATCTAATGGTACCTCGATTGGTGAGGAAGTGCTATATAATATAAGCTAACCTAGTTACCTACCTACCTGTGAACAGCAGGACGCAAGTTCAGTCCCGACTTTTGAAAATGGGATATTAACATTTGATTGTAGTAAAAATATGTGTTCAGGTCAGAACGCATTTAAAACAACAAGCAGAATAAATAACATTATTGTATTGATTAATATCACATAAAATAGGGATCTGAATTTATTGTCTTCGACAGATCGGTATGATGCAATGCAGGTATGGACACCTGCAAATAATAATACGATTTATGCAAGCCCAGCCGATGATCAAAGACTGCAGCTGTTTGCTGCCAATAAATACATAACAACATGATTGTTGTAAAGGTCATTTATTAATGACTAACAGTTCGACAGTATGTTTGATACCACTGTGAAGTATAAAGTTTGCATACATACAGACTATACATTGTATAGTAGCAACGATGGGTAACAAATACTGGCACAGATGACAAGTATTCAATTTGGAAACATGTCATTCGCCCATCCGAAGTCACTGATCATGACTATCTTGTGTCGTGCCCGCATCGGTCATACATATTTGACCCATTCATTTATCTTGAAGAAAGATCC
>JAECMU010314075.1:0-11963 GCA_016106625.1 Dracogyra subfuscus
TATATGCAATATTCTAATATTAATTATTAAAATAAGTGCAGAGGTGAGACTTTTACTAAAAAGGGCACCTCTATATAAAAGCATACTAAATATGTATGTCCACTAAATAGAGGGTTTGTACTGTCTACTTGGACATAACTGACCACTTAAGTACCATTTAAGTACAAGTTATGAAAACTATAATATATATATCTACTAAAATATATGAATGAACAAAATAATATTTAATGATACCAGTATCACTTACCCCACACGACCAGAGTCCAAACCTGAACAGAGTAAATAGTTGTTCATTGCTCGGTGACCAGAGTGGAATGCCTTTTGTGAGATTCACACCAGAACCAAGAACTTCGGCCCTTTTCCACATATGGTCATGTCACATGACCATGAAAGCTGTTTCCACTGGCACCAGCCTTCCAAACATATAATAATAATCTAAGCCCTTAGAGAGTGGTTGGTTGTGTTCTTTTATAGAAAGGGAGGAAATATATATGCAGTAAATAAAACAATCATAGTGCATTTCCACCACCATATGAAGCAGGCAAATCCTGACCTTCTAGATATAAGAAATGATATACTATATATATTTTATATACTGTATTTATTTCACTATCTTACACACTTCCCGACTTAAAATGTTGCCATCCTCGGCAACAAACAAAAACATAATAATGATATTCAGAAAAACGATGATATACTATATATATTTTATATACTGTATTTATTTCACTATCTTACACAGGGTAAAATATATATAATAATTTATTTAGCCCCCACGTACATGTAGTACACAATATTTGGTCCGTGAACGAAATGTACTGGGGAAATAAAAAGCCAATGGATGAATCCTCCGGAATTTATTTTCTGTAGTGGACGAATCATCTCGAGTTCCTCAGTGGACGAATTTTCAGTGGATGACAGTGGTTTTGATATTTCTCGCTATTATGACTACTACAATAAGATGGATATCTTTTCAGTAATAATTAAAACTATAGAAAAGACTAATAATTTAAGTAATAAAAAATTAGGTCTAAATGAGGATTGGCATTTTATCGTTTGTGTAACTATTTTAAATATGAGGTTGGTGGCTGTTTTTGTATGGAGGAAACTAACAGTCAGCGTAGCAATGCAACTGTAATCCGTCTACGAATATTTCAAAGTTTTGGTTTTCAAAAGGTTATAAATTACTCTTTTTATTGATAAAACAGCAAAATTCATGTTCAGTATGTAACTCTACTTCTATTATATAATCTTGGGCACGGTTATAGAATCTGTCCTCGACTTATCAGTGACTTTCGTAGTGTCAAAATTAGACTCATTTTTAATTTTAATCCTCGTTTTCATGATTTATTTATGGTTATCATTATGGGACTAAGGCAATAACTTGAATAAGGGTATAGCAGTAATAGCCGCGCACATAAGGAGAAACAGTAAAGTAATGACCAATAACAATTAAAAAACAACAATATAATTTTTATTATTTACTTAAAGCCGCACGCCCTAGTTCCATCCAGCGAAAATAAATTATTGTTTTGGTTAATCATCAGACCTGTAACACTTAGATCACATTTTATAAAATGGAGTGAAAAAGCAGGTTTTATATCGATAAATACTATGGGAATGCCCATGTCCCAATTGCTTGAAATAAGTTTGAATGTTAGTATTCTGATGTCAGTGGTAGATGTCGCTCGAAGCACAAAAATGCCTACATAATGACAAACGGCTGTGACATTGAAATGGGAATATCCCTCTAAAAATAGATTAGACCTCGTCTGCTCAACGTTTCTCAGAGGCAGGTGGCTTTTTAAGAAATAATAACAGTGCCCGCCTGATGTGTGGTCGGTCTAGGATCGATCCCCGTCAGCTGACCACTGGGTTTTTTTCTCGAAATAACCATATGTCCGACGCCGATATAACCGTAATTAAAATGTGTTGAGTGCGTCGTTAAACAAACCAACAAAAACAAAAAAAATAAAATTTTAAGAAATAAAAAAAATGCATTTTGTGGTATTACAAACACAAGGATTACCAAAAAACACTTCAGGTGAATGGCAATGTATATTCTAAATAATAAACGGTAAGGAAAGTGCAATTTTATTTGTTAAAAAAATGGTTTATTAGCAAAAAATAACGGTGTAATGGTTAACAACTAGCCGTTACTAGGGCGTGTCCCTTTAACTCGTTAGTCACATAACACATTCTTTCTCCAAATGTAACAGGTCGTTTCGCCTTAATTCACAGAGTAGTTTCGACCAGAGTTTAATTAAATTAATTTTTGTTTCATTTTAGGTTGAAACATCTGCTGGAAATAAATCAATTCCGTAAGCCTACATTATTATTATTATTATTAATATTTTTTCAAACAGTATTTATTCCAGCTATATCATAGTATATGGGACACTATATAACATTTACCCAAGCCATATATGATCTACACAAAATACACAAGGAGCTATATGATTTCCAATGTCATGGGGAATGCTTTTTTGATTCCGTGTTTGTGATTGTGTGAACCCATCGGGACCCACTTTTAATAACATTTATTTAAATTAAGGCAGAAATCTGTGCAAAGAGACACATTTATATGTATGCTGTTGTGATTTTGACAGGTGAATAAAAATAATATTTTAGGCCTTAGTCTAATAGTGGGGCCTATTTGATTGCTACATTCAGTACTCAAGCACAAGTATGATATCGACTTTTGTCAACTTCATTGACTGTAGTCGGAAGGTTAAATATTTAAAATATAATTATATTTGAATTTAAATACAATATCTTGACACCTATATTTAATGGATACACTACAAATAATCGGTGCCAATGATTTTGGTTCGAATGTGTAATACATTTGATTTAAGTGCATGTTGAAAAGTCGGGTTTAACTGAACCAAAACACTCAGAAGTTTTGTTAACACAACAATCTAAATTGGGCCTCGCGATTGTTTCCACACAGTCTCCTGTAGTGTGATATCACACACATACGTTTACAAAAAATAATTATATATACATGTATTATTTTCGTACTACATTTAATAATTATTTGAATTTTTGTTTTCCGGTTAAATAATTTTTCCAACATGATACTGGAAACAATCATTTCCATGAAATTCAAAGACCTGCATATACGATAATATAAAATATATACTCGCAGCATACACAAAAATAGTTTTGTTTTGTTTATCAACACCATTAAAGCACATTGATGGATTAATTATCAGCTATTGGATGTGAAATGTTTGGTAATTTTGACATATAGTCTTAGAGAGAAAACTTTAATAGGTAGGGATATTTTATATGCATCATCCCAGAAAGAATAGCATATACCACAGCCTTTGATATACCACTTGTGATGCACTGGCTGGAATGAGACATAAAATAGGTGAAAATACATAAATAGGTTAATTAATATTACCCACCCCCAAACAATTTAAGAACAGTCACACTCTGCATATTACATATGTGCTGTGGTTTCAAATTACATACACTATGTACAGTGATTTTGCCACAGAGCTAGTAAGTAGGGTCTCCACAAGTCAATATATTGGACTCAGTGTCTGCGCTTAACTTCTTTTTTGAGTTGCCATCCGGTCAAGTGGTGACTGCATTTTTACTTGCCAGAATCTATTTTCACTTGCCTGAATAATATTTTCTAAACAATCAACAATATTGCAAGAGAGTATAATACAAAACACGAATTTTTTTTAATAAAAATTGGTCGCCAGGCCTTACTGTGGGTTTTCAGTCAACAATACATCATCGTTTTCAGTCGCCAGGGGTGATCAGATGACCGTTAAGTTTGAACCCTGGACTCTAGTTTTCGAGGGTCAGACTTAACCCATACCTGAGTACCTGACACTTACTGGACCTTACTATATAATTATAAAACTAAGGAATAAAGTGAAATAGTGTTATGCATCTTAATTCAACATGAATGCTAAATCATGCCATTGTACTGCATTTAGAAACTGGTTAATACATTCAGAATCAGTGTTCTCCAACCCCAGTAAGCGGCTTGTACACCTGCCAAGCTGAAGATTTTCACAGACGGCTATTATATATGTAATGTACAACCATTTTGTACCATTCTGTAGCTTCTGCTACAGTTTACCCAAAAATGAGATTACCTGATTTAGCATCAATCTTTACTGCTGAAATTTGGGCAATTGTTAAAGCCCTGGAACAAATTAAAGGAATGCTAAAGCTAGGTATTTGAACTGGTATGCATATTCAACAATACATAATGCACATTATTGCTTAATATCAACAAGTATGATCGTATAGTTAATTAATAAAATGTTTAAATGTGACGGCTATTATATATAATGGACAACCATTTTGTACCATCCCAGCGAATACGCCCTCTGGCAAGCTGGTGGTTGCATAATACCTGACATGTCATGTTAGGAATTGGTCTTTGAACTGAAGAAACAAGTGTGGCCCTTAATCATTTATATATTTACACATTTCATTAGCAAAGTTAAAAATGTTTTAAATGGATTGATCCCAGTCCGACCCCGTATCGAGCAAATGCTTTACTACTGGTCTACGTCCCACCACTAGTCATGTTTGTGACAAGTTTCCTTTAATTTTAATAATTTATTTTAAACCTGGTACTAATTATATTTTCAGGCCTTTTTGTACATTTTAATTCATAACCTAATGTCAGTTTTTTTCTTTCTTTTTCTGCAGATATCAGATGTCCATACGACTGAAGAATGGCCAATTACATCCCAGAAGATGTAGTGTGGGTTAAGATCAGTGGCTGTCCATGGTGGCCAGCAGAGGTTGTTTCCTTGTTTCATTTTTCAACATGTTAATGAGCATGCAATTTATATTCTTCATAGGGTGTGACAGAGGATAGCCTTTCGCCACTAGATAAATGTACAACAAAATTAATTTTTATAAATTTTATTTTAAAAGTTTACAGATATGCAGGGTTTGTATGGTCATAAAATTGCTTATGATTGTGAATGGTCCTTAATTATAACCCTTCAGCCCAGTGTTCACAAAGTAATTTTTATTAATACAGCTGTGTGTTTCTGGGAAAGTGCTGAATTTGTTTTTAGGTAAAGTAGATTGGTTTAAAAAAATAATAATAATTAAAAAAAAATGTTACTCTTCACTTTAAAGGGACATACCCTAGTTTCAGTCCGTGAAAATTTACACTAAGTTTAGTTAATCTAGAAACCTGGGACACATTTGGATAAAGTTACAGTTGAGTAAAACATTAGTCTGTGATGTTGAAATGGTAAAATACCCTCTAAAAATAGACTAAAATTTAACTCCATTAACTGTTATTCCTCAGATGTACATGTGTTTAAACAAATATGAGAAATGCATTTTGTGATATTAAACAAAACGTGATGACTAAAAACACTTTGAATGTACAGAAATGGCTAATCTAAACAAAATCTAAGTAAAGTGTGACTTCAGTTATCGAAAACTGCTCTAATAGTCAAAACTTTGCCTTAGTGTTTAAAAACTAGTGACAATTAAGGCATTTGGCCTGGTATGCATATTCAATGATATATAATGCACATTGCTTAATATCAACAAATATAATCGTAGAGTTAATTAATAAAGTGCTTAAATGTAACAGCTGTTATTTATAAGGGGTGCAGCCATTTTGTACTATCCCTGTGAATACGCTGTCTGGCGAGCTGGTGGTTATGTAATACCTAACATTAAACATGTCATGCCAGGAATTAGCCTTCGAACTGAAGAAACAAAATATACCTGCATTTTGTAGATGCATTGCAATGTTCTGAAATAATATCTATTCTAGTAAGCCGGCAAAAGGTATAAATAATTTTTCAATACAAAATAAGCCACCATTGTTAAAATATTGAAATAACTGTATTATGTTTTCTACATAAATTAACCCACATACATACAGAGTGTTTACTTGGTTAATTTGGGATTTTTTTTGTGGCCTGTGCCTGTGGTTCCTGATTGGCAGGTGTATATTTAGATGGTCCCCAGACACACTAAAAAGACTTGCCTCTTACATTAAGATAACAAGGTATTGTTTGATAGCCGCGTACACACACCTCAAATCCTAATGGACATTATCAGCTGTCCTGCTTTATTACTACAAGTAATTCTGTAAAACCCTTAAGTAGACTTTCCCATCTGAAATCACAAAACTGACCAGTTACGTAGTCCCAAAGAAAAGAAAATTATTACTTGGGTATTGTGAGTGGTCATTTTTGCTCGAACATATCCTACCAATAGGCCTAATAATATGCATTTTTTCTTTGGACTTTTTTAAAAGAAAAATACTATAATTCTGTTTTGTTCTGTTGATGCAAATTGAAATACATAAGGCTCTTATTTGAGTTTTCCCTCCTTTTAATAAAAAAAAAAGAAAATAATTCAGAATTTAAGAATATAAATATATGACATCATTGTTACGGAAACCAATTTCGAATTTTGGTAAAAACCATAAATATTAACACACTTAATTTTTTAAATAGTAAGGAGAGTCGAGTGCATAAATAATTTTAATATCTTCATTATTTTCAATTTTTCAGGTATTGAATCCAGAGTTGTGTCCCTTACCTGACAAAATAAACCAAAGCTCATTTGTTGCCTATGTGAAATTTTTCAATGAGGATGAATAGTAAGTATAATTTATTATCAATTTAATGTGTAGATATGTAGTGTTTTTAAAATCCTTTTTATGAAAAATATAAGTTTGTTTTGTTTAACGACACCACTAGAGCACATCAACTATTACATGTCAAACATTTTATAATAGTGACTTATAGCCATAGACAGGATAGCACATACCACGACCTTTGATATAGCAGTCGTGGGGCACTGGCTGAAACGAGAAATAGCCCTGTGAGCCCACCGATGGGGATCGATACCAAACAGACTGCACGTCAAGCAAGCACTTTACCACTGGGATACGTCACTCCTCCACCTCCTTCATTCTTTATTACCGTACTCCGTATGGTTCCATTTAAATTGTTGTGAAATTTTCTCAGATGTTCAGTAATTTATTTGATATTAGAAATGGTAGCAATGGAATTATCACATGTATATTATTGTTTCAAATTTTTTTCAAATGTTGAGATAATTCATTTGCTAGAATTTTGTAAAGGAAAAGGCTTAGACTACTGTTTTTCATCAAACAATATTTGTGGGTTAAAACACTCTGGGGGAAAATAAGTAGCTTTAAGCATTGTGTTTAATTTTGTATCTTTATTTACAGATCCCTTGCTGTTAATCGAAAAGAGTAGCCAATGAAGTGGCGACAGCAGGTTTCCTCACTCAATATCTGTATGGTCCTTAACCATATCTCCGACGCCATATAACCATAAATAAAATGTGCTGAGTGTGTCGTTAAATAAAAATTTCCTTCCTTTATTTACATGTAAATTTTCTTTTCTTTTAGACAGGGTGAAAAACAGTTTCTTTAAACAATATTTATTTCTGTTATCCTATAAAGACATTTGAAATGGTGTACATACAGTGGAACCCCATTAGTCCGGACAGTATGGTTATTAAAACAAATGTCCAGACTAACAAATTTCCGGATTACTGAAATGTACGTGATGAGTAACCTCCCTTGATTCACAAACAAAATAAAAACGACACATTTGATTTTTAGAACCAAACCAGTTTTGTTCCGTTGATCCGCCTCGTGGTGTGAATAAGAGCTATTTGTATGTCAATGAGGCCAGTCTACTATTCAATAGTATACTGCCAGGTGCTTGTCATAAAGTTAGAAAATGCGATTAAATAAAATGAAATATTGCTTAAGACATGTTGCATTGTTGATACTAAATGTTTGATTACTAGCGACAATAAGTTTTAAATTTTATTAGTCGTGTTTTGTCTCTACCGGTTAATGTTGTAAATCTAGGCCACGTGGTTGAGTTCATTTCCACGAAGTGGATACGTTGTTGAGGAATCCGAGTGCAGATTGTTTCTCACTTATATACAATCATTACTAGTTTAAAGTTTCTCCGTTTACAGATTATATTTTAAACAATGGCGAAATTATAATTCTACTGATATAATATAAACACCAACATGATACATCCCTCTGCCCCTAACACAGAAATACAACTCTGTCAAATCTGGCGTGAAACTGAATGAGCATGTCAAATCTGGCGTGAAACTGAATGAGCATTGTGAAAGAATCGCTAGCAAGCGTTTTGATAGCAATAACATATAAAGACTTTTCCTTTGTCTTTATTTTGGGTGACTGGCAATACTCTTGAGTTGGACACCAAAACAATTATGAACAGTATTCAGTAATAAATCATACAGGTAAGTTAGGAGGGTAGTTACAAAACCAGGTAATGGGGTACCGTACCCACTTTAAAAAATAAAATACTCTTCTTGTTTTTTTCATAAAATAGAACAGCCAGTCTGGTCATTGATCAAAGAAATTATATTTAAAAAAAAAAAAACCACTTGTGGTCTATCCGACTAACACTAAATAAACACCGGTGAATGGTTAAATAAAATGCGGTGTGAGACCAAGTGCAGCCATGTTATCTCTGTCGATTCCTTGAGTGTTAATTGGCAGATTACTTCTACATTCAATCAGTGGCGACCGGTCAAACGAAGCAATTTGCCTTTACTTTTTACATTTGGTTCAGAATTATGACTGTCCGGTTCCGGAAGCTGAATATCTGGATTAATGAATAACTTTACTGAGTGGTCGTTTTGTTTTGCCAAAAAACCGTCCATAAGGTGAGGATTCCGGACTACTGGAGTCTGGACTAACGAGGTTCCACTGTTTATTTGAAATAGTATATATAATTTTATCAATGGAAGAGCACTAATACAAACAAAAAAGTTTGTTTATGAATGTTTTCTGTAGTAAGTTATATTTTGTGTTTACAATTTTCAGAATTTTAATTTAAAAATTAATTCGATTTACATTGTACTATCAAAACAAATATTTGGTTAATTTTAATTTCTGCTTTTATTTTCAGCCAAGTGGTAACAAGTAGATCCAATATATTTCCTTTTATGTGCGCTCAGCATCAAGATTTCATTAAGAAAGGTAAAGAAGAAATATGTTACAAATTAATATTTAATTTACATGTGACATATTAAAACATTTTAATTTGAGTTTCTCATTTCAAATATATACAGGGATAAAACGTATCCCACTTGATGCATTGTCAGTGTGGAATTGATTGCCGTTGGATCCCTTGATGGTACATATAAAGGTTCCTCTCTTAAGACAAAAAAAATTGTCAATGATTAATGAATCAATGTTTTCATTAAACAAGAGAAACTTTAACTTTTTTTCAAATATATACAGGTATTGAAATTTAGAATTTTCTGCTATTCCAAAATAGTGATTTTTCAATCCTTGAATTAGAAAATTATAGGCAAGTGAAAATTTGCACACCTCAGTATGCCAAGGTGGGTGAAAAATCACTCTCCAAAATAAATAAAATAAGCAGTGTAGCTCCAATTGGATTTTGACTGGTATGTCTGCAAAATTGTTTATTAAACCAGTATTTCCCGATTTGTTCAACAAAGAAATACCAGTTTAACGACTTCATGGAAGGCGAGGCCATATTTTATATTTTGAGGACCTTCGGATCAGCTAAATGAGCTATGAAAATTGTTGATTTTTGTAAACAGTGGAAATAGATATACCCATCTATTTTACATGTGCTGTTTTTCACACTCATCTGATTGAAATTACATATGTTGTACAAGCATGATTGCACCCGCGCACCTTAAAATGCAAGGTCTGATTTTCAGCACCAAAGAGTGAAACATGTAGAAGTTGAATCTGTATATAAACATGCCATCTGTGCTTATTTTGCCATTACAGGATTCTCACTTGCAAAACATCACGGTTTTGTTTTGTATGGATACAATTTTAAGACATTTTATTACACTGGACTAATATGAAGGATGCATTTGATTGTAATTCTATATATTACAGGTGGAATATAACAATCGATTTAGCAGATGACCGTGAATGTTTTTTGTTATCAAATAATGTATTAAAAATTGAAATTAGCAGTGTCTTTAAAGATATAGAATATTTGTCAGGTGGAATATTTCTTTATGGAATCTACTATTCTTTTCAGATAGTGGTTAACCAAAATCTACACAGAACCTGATACACCTGGTATCTTTTTCAAAAGTTTATGTCCATCAATAATATTTCAAATAGTATGAAAGGTATAAATTAAATGATATCATAAGATTATATTATCTTATCTTACAGGCCAAAGTGTTCGACGTCTGAGCTTGTCTGCAAAATTCCAGCCAGCTGTCGTTCTAGCTGAACGTAAATTTTACGAGAAAAGTCCACCCTCACTTTCTAGATGCAGCAGCAGCTCAAGGTTAGTGATTTTTATTCAGTCATAAAATATACTAGCGGAAAAAAGTTCCTGTGCATGGTAAAAAGTTGAATAAAATCATAATAGCAAGTTGTAAAATAATAACATGTTCAGGAGACATGTGCCCAACCATTATGTTCAAAACTTTATCCTTGATATTGCAATGGCACGTCTTGTTCGTGTGCCTCACGTGCAAGACTCGTAACCAGATTTGCTGATCACGTGGTACAGGTACATGTCCTTGTTAATATTACAATGGAAAACGGTAGAGGCCTAAACCACTGTCTAGAAAAACAACTCTGGTCGGGATGCTCGAAACTGGAATGGCGCATAACGAGGTCGCAAAACATTTTGGCGTGCATCAGAACACGATACAGAATTTGTGGCAACGTTACCAACAGCAAGGCAACAGCAAAGACACACCACGTTCAGGTTGCCCCCACATGTGACGCGACAAGCACAGGACAACCATATTCGGGTAACACATCTTCTGAATCGATTTCGGACGGCAACTTTGACAGCCAGAACCATCCCTGGGTTGAGAGCAATCAGTGCCAGAACAGTTCGCAACCGTTTATTGTAGCACAACATCAGGCCGTGACGCCCAGCAATACGTCCTATTCTGCTACGACGTCACCGAAATGAGCGTCTAGCATGGAGTAGACAGCACTTACAATTCACCCGTCGCGACTGGTCAGGTGTGCTATTAACCGATGAGTCCAGATTCCATTTGGACAGTATTGATGGTCGAAATCGAGTACAGACGTCTTAATGAACACTACACTGACACTTGCGTTGTGCAGCGTGCAGATTTCGGCAGTGGGAGCATCATGGTGTGGGGAGGCATCACATCACAAGAGGACGCAGCTGGTAATTGTGGCTGGAAATCTGACTGCCGTACGCTACAGGGATGAGATCATAAGACCGCATGTGCTCCCGTTCCTTCAAGGTCAACGTGGCAACGTCATGTTGCAGCAAGACACGCTCGCCCTCACATTTCACGTGTAGTGACTGAATTTCTGAGAGCAGAATGTCAACACACTGCCTTGGCCCGCTGTTTCGCCTGACCTGTCGCCCATTGAGAACGTATGGGACGAAATGGAGAGACGCCTACGTCTCCTGCGAAACCAGCCATTGACCTTGAACCAACTGGGTCGTGACCTTGTTCAGGTCTGGAACAATATCCCACAAGGGTTTCTGAACCATCTGGTGTCATCAATGAGACGTCGTTATCAGGCCGTGCACACGGTGGCCATAAACGGTATTGACATTGTGAACTCACTTTTGACCCCACCCCTCTTTATGACCCAGAGATTGGTAACAACAATGCCAGACGTTTTTTCTTCTGGATTTGGTATTGTGCATAAATGGCAAATAAATAATGTGTGAAATAATTGTGTTGATTTAATTACAAATAAGAAAATCACACCCCCTTTAATAATGCACAGGAACTTTTTTCTGCTAGTATAGTTCATGGGAAAAAAAGAAGATTTAATTCAGTAATTTAAAAGAAAACTTCCTATCAGTCTTTAAAATTACTTTTGTGAACGCAGGAGACAATGTTTCAACATCCCTCTGTAAATAAAAATGAATTTTTCAGAGTTGGTCTTTGTGCCCTGTCTAAAATAT
>JAECMU010314322.1:583-19791 GCA_016106625.1 Dracogyra subfuscus
AACATCATGTTCACAAACAGCTACAACACAACATAGCATGTTCACAAACAGCTACAACACAAGACAGCATGTTCACAAACAGCTACAACACAACAGCATGTTCACAAACAGCTACAACACAACATAGCATGTTCACAAACAGCTACAACACAACACATCATGTTCACAAACAGCTACAACACAACATCATGTTCACAAACAGCTACAACACAACATAGCATGTTCACAAACATCTACAACACAACATAGCATGTTCACAAACACCTACAACATAACACATCATGTTCACAAACATCTACAACACAAGACAGAATGTTCACAAACATCTACAACACAATACAGTTTATTCACAAACACCTACATCACAACACAGTGTGTTAACAAATACCTACAACACAAGAAAGCATGTACACAAACACCTACAACAAAGACAGCATGTTCACAAACACCTGCAACACAACATCATGTTCACAAACACCTACAACACAACAGCATGTTCACAAACACTTACAACATAACAACATGTTCACAAACACCTACAACACAGGGCGCAATACTGCGAGTGAAATACTCGCCTATGCGAGTGAAATTCTGTTATGGCGATTTAAATTTGCAAAACACTAGCCTTTTGGCGAGTAGATTATTTTTTTCAGAATGAAGCTGTCACTGGTACATTTATTTCACTAATCAGTCAGACGACACATGTACTGATGATCGAAACTGTAAACATACACTTCCGTATTTTGCTCTGTTTGCGGATATCACACTCGGAGCTCTCCAGCCGACTTGACGATCGAGGTGTTCGGAAAGCCTCGTGACACATCGAGGTTTTCCGATTGTAAATGATTTTTCACAAAGCCTTGGACCAATTGCTTCGCAGCCAATTTGTTTGCACCTAAAGTTAAGCTGAATGTTACATGGCGGGAATATGCTACATAATTATTTATTTTTTTAAACGTTCGAGAATGTTGTTGGTAACGATAGCATATTGTCAACAAAAATAAATAAATAAATAAATAAAATACGTCCTAATTTCGGTAACTGTAGCCGTCGCGTAACCCAATTAAAAACGCTTTACAAAGTAAAACAAAATAATTAATAATTTGCTTCTGGACTCTTGGAAACAGATTTTTTTTTAGGTGTTATGTTGACTGGAAACGAGAAACCTGCAACTATAACTGCATATTTCCAGAGAAATTCCATTATGCCTATAAGTAAACGTGTTTTAGATGATGAATCTGGTGGTGAAACAGACGTGGAAAAACACCACAAAAAAACCCACAATGTAGTTCAACCAGAGCGTTTTATTTAGATTTTGAATTTCTAAGATACGATAAAAACAGGAATCACATATATTGCGAATACTGTCGTAAAGCGGGTACCAGTGCATCTTGAACATACCCTTGAGAAACATAAACAACATAGGATGACGTTGGTTTTTAAAGTTCTTTAATTATGTTATTATAATTATTCATACTAATACATGTCCTTCATATGTTGCCTGGCGAGTAACAATCTCTAGTTGGCTAGTATGTTTTTTTCATTCACAAGCCAGTTGGCGAATAAATAAAAAGGGCTGCTTTGCGCCCTGCAACACAACAGCATGTTTACAAACACCTACAACACAACAGCATGTTCACAAACACCTACAACACAACAGCATGTTCACACACACACCTACAACACAACATCATGTTCATAAAAACTACAACACAGCATGTTCACAAACACCTACAACATAAGACAACAACAACAGCATGTTCACAAACACCTAGAACACAAAACATCATGTTCACAAGCACCTACAACACAACAGCATGTTCACAAAAACTACAATACAACAGCATGTTCACAACAACTATAACACAGCATGTTCACAAACACCTACAACACAGCATGTTCACAAGCACCTACAACACAACAGCATGTTCACAAAAACTACAATACAACAGCATGTTCACAAAAACTATAACACAGCATGTTCACAAACACCTACAACACAGCATGTTCACAAGCACCTACAATACAAGCCAGCATGTTCACAAATACAACACAACAGCATGTTCACACACACCTACAACACAACAGCATGTTCACAAACACCTACAACACAGCATGTTCACAAGCACCTACAATACAAGCCAGCATGTTCACAAACACCTACAACACAACACCATGTTCACAAACACCTACAACACAACATCATGTTCACAAACACCTACAACACACCAGCATGTTCACAAACACCTACAACACAACACCATGTTCACAAACACCTACATCATGTTCACAAGCACCTACAATACAAGAAAGCATGTTCACAAACACCTACAACACAACAACATGTTCACAAACACCTACAACAAAAGACAGCACGTTCACAAGCACCTACAACACAACATCATGTTCACAAACACCTACAACACAACATCATGTTCACAAACACCTACAACACAACATGTTCACAAACACCTACAACACAAGACAGCATGTTCACAAGCACCTACAACACAACAGCATGTTCACAAAAACTACAACACAATATCATGTTCACAAAAACTACAATACAACAGCATGTTCACAAAAACTATAACACAGCATGTTCACAAACACCTACAACACAGCATGTTCACAAGCACCTACAATACAAGCCAGCATGTTCACAAACACCTACAACACAACAGCATGTTCACACACACCTACAATACAACACCATGTTCACAAACACCTACAACACACCAGCATGTTCACTAACACCTACAACACAACACCATGTTCACAAACACCTACATCATGTTCACAAGCACCTACAATACAAGAAAGCATGTTCACAAACACCTACAACACAACAACATGTTCACAAACACCTACAACAAAAGACAGCATGTTCACAAGCACCTACAACAAAACATCATGTTCACAAACACCTACAACACAACATCATGTTCACAAACACCTACAACACAACATCATGTTCACAAACACCTACAACACAAGACAGCATGTTCACAAGCACCTACAACACAACACATCATGTTCACAAGCACCTACAATACAAGACAGCATGTTCACAAACACCTACAACACAACATATCATGTTCACAAATACCTACAACACAACAGCATGTTCACAAACACCTACAACACAACAGCATGTTCACAAGCACCTACAACACAACAGCATGTTCACAAAAACTACAACACAACAGCATATTCATAAAAACTACAACACAGCTTGTTCACAAACACCTACTACAAAATACAGCATGTTCACAAGCACCTACAACACAACACATCATGTTCACAAGCACCTACAATACAAGAAAGCATGTTCACAAACACCTACAACACAACAGCATGTTCACAAACACCTACAACACAACACAACACATCATGTTCACAAAGCACCTACAATACAAGAAAGCATGTTCACAAACACCTACAACAGCATGTTCACAAAAACTAGAACACAGCATGTTCACAAACACCTACAACACAATACAGCTTGTTCACAAACACCTACAGCACAAGAAAGTATGTTCACATGTACCCACTCGACATGGTTTTTGTCAAAAATTAATCGAGTATTCTACAGTTTAATAAATCTGATTCGAAATGTATTTTCTTACCTCATCAGCTAGAAGAATTCCAAGCTTGCTCTGTTTCCACTGCATTCCCGTTCCTATGACAACCAACAGAATCGGCTTCTTCAGAGTGAGAAGAGCATACTTAAAGAGATTGCAACAGTCATCATCCCGAACAAAAGCATCCGATATTAAGACTAACACAACGGACGAGTCCATGAGGGCTCGTATCAGCTCATCCATTGAATATTTGTCAGAGTCTTGCTGAAACCAGCTGAAAAAAAAGAAAACACACCAACTTGGTACTATTGAAGGGTTCTAGCCAGTGCACCACGACTGCTATATCAAAGGTCGTGGTATGTGCTATCCTGTCTGTGGGAAGGAAGGAAATACTTTATTTAACAACACACTCAACACATTTTATTTACAGCTATATGGTGTCAGACATATGGTTAAGGGCCACACAGATATTGAGAGAGAAAGCCTGCAGTCAACATTTCATAGGCTACTCTTTTTTGATTAGCAGCAAGGGATCTGTTATATGCACCATCCCACAGACAGGGTCTTTGATATGCCAATCCTGGGGCACTGGCTAGAAGGCCTGTCTGTGGGATGGTGCATATAAAAGATCCCTTGCTACTAATGGAAAAAATGTAGCAAGTTTCCTCTCTAAGAATATATGTCAAACTTACCAAATGTTTGACATCTAATAGCCGATGATTAATAAATCAATGCGCTCTAGTGGTGTTGTTAAACAAAAGAAACTTTACTAGTAAAGAGGCTATCCTGAGGTCACTGTCAACGTAACATGTTTATGACTGATAGAGCTTTTATAACAACCGTAAATTATACATTAAAAACACACTTTGTTATTTAGAATATCAGTGTTTGTATATACATGTACATACAATCTTGAAGTGGATTTGACCATGAAATAATTTTGCATTTATGACCAAAAAAAACCACATATTCAAAATCTAAATTGTAATACTTTACAAAACTGCTGTCCAAATTTCACTTCAACTTCATTTTCACGCTAATAACCAATTAAAATGACATGGACATACATCTTAGCTAATGTACTGTGACTTCTGTCCAGGGCCCATTCTATGAAGCAATGTTAGGGTTTAAGGTGCACTTATGGTGATCTTAGGGCTAAGATCCCTTTGTGGAATGGGACCTTAGACAGTGGGTTATGACTGAGTGGGTAAGAGAGAATTCAATGCAGACAGGGATTCATTCAGGTACCAATCATTGGCCCCTTTCTAAATGCAAATGGCACTGAAAATTCACAATTTCCAGACTATACATGGTCAATTTGGTGATAAAATTATAACTATTTTGGTAATTATGTCAATTCTAATAAATTATTTCAACAAAGTAAATGAATTATATTCTTGAATATTACAGATATATAAATATTACATTGGCCTGAAAAAATTCACAATTATGACTAAAATCTCACAAATATAGTTTTTTCTTATCTCATCAGTCATGAGACAATGATAAAAAATCCTGAATAAATCCCTGGTAGGGATTTTATATCTTCAAAATGAACCGTAAAACTTACTCTAACTGCGAGACAGTACCAGGATGAGAACCCTGTAAAGCAGTCATGTAGCGTGAGCGGGGCCACCAGGGCACTGCCTCGACACAAAATTCTGGACTGGTGAAAAGGACTCTGGGAGTGCTAATGGTCCACTGGTTAGGGGGGTGAAATACTTGCCTTGCCCCAGTCGCCCTGTCCTGGGTTCTGGCAACCTACGGTAGCTACGCCACTGGGCTAAAGTCCAGTGGTTTAACCACCACATATACCACTGATGCCAGTACAGTCAAAATGTTATATAAGTATAGAAGCCATTCTTACCATTTGTAGTTGGCTGCCTGTAGGTCTTTGCAAATCTTGTAAGGGTGAGTGAGTTTACTAGAACTCTGAACTGAAGGGATGTCTTTCGGACAGTAGGATATGAATATATCTGAAATATATATTATATATTCATTTAAATCTATCATAATCTGAGCTATTAACTTCTTTTTTGGGGGGAGATAAAATACAAGTAGTACAATAAAATAACCCTAAATATTTAGTTTTAATTCTGGTGATGTAGGCATCAGTGGAACATTTAAATAACCAATGACACAGATGTACTACTCTTTTTGGCAGTAGAATATAAATATTTCTTAAAAATCAATACAGTCAAACTCGATAACTCCACCTTTGATCTCATGAAAATTTCAATCTCTTAACCTGAAGTGACCATTCCGATCAAATTGCTATATAAACTAGTATTTACTTCCTGTTTCAAATTTGCACTCTTATACATTAATTTCGAAAACTTGAACTCCCTGAAACTCGAACTATTTTCTTCTCCCCTTCAAGATCGAGATATCGAAGTTTGACTGTATACATTATATATTCAGTTAAATCTATCACAATCTGAGCTATTAACTTTTCTTTAGATAAAACATATTAAGTAGCACAGTAAAATAACCCTAAACATTTAGTTTTAATTCTGGTGATGCAGATATCAGTGGAACTCTATACAGGTGTAGTACTGATTTAAGGGACAGCTTACTAACCTGTGAGCAGATCTTTGCGTAGTTCTTTCAAGCCCTGCACGGCCTGCACGAGATGCAGGTCATAGTCCCTGCTGGAGCTTGGCGGCATCTGGGCTAAAATTAAAGACAGCAATGTTCATCTATCTATTAGAATTCTCTGGCCCAGTTGTTCATAATTATAACTAGCACTCTAAGAGTACTGCTAAAGCAATATAGGTCCATGACAAATTTGTTTATAACATTGGCAAAAATGGATTCATAGCTAGAGATGGTTAATGTAAATACAGAAAACAAGCATTCTGAGAAGGAAGGAAATGTTTTATTTAACGATGCACTCAACACATTTTATTCACAGTTATATGGCATCGGACATATAGTTAAGGACCACATACAGATATTGAGAGAGGAAACCTGTTGTCGCCACTTCATGGGCTACTCTTTTTTTATTAGCAGCAAGGGATCTTTTATATGCACCATCCCTCAGACAGGTTAGTACATACCACAGCCTTTGTTACACCAGTTATGGAGCACTGGCAGGAATGAGAAATAGCCCAAAGAGCCCACTGATGGGAATCGATTCTAGATCGTTTGCGCATCAGGTGAGGGCTGTTCCACTGAGCTACATCCCACCCCAGCATTCTGAGAGTACTGCTAATTAAAAGGAATACATGTCCCCTACCGGGTCCGACAAATTTTCATCTCTCTCTAAATCTAAGGGCCATAACTCTGTTAAATATGTATAAATTGCCATGAATTTCAAACTTGATCTGTAGCTATTTTAACTTGATAACAATGAATATTGGATATAAATGTGTTTTCAAAAATGATACAATTTTCAGCAGAATTAACACAGGAACATCACAGTGATGTCATTTTTCATACAAGAACATCATACAATGATGTCATTTTTTATTCAAGTGTCTTCAAAAATGATCAGCAGAATTTACACAGGAATATTACAATGATGTCATTTTTCATACAAGAACATCATACAATAATGTCATTTTTCATACAAGTGTTTTCAAACATTATGAGCAGAATTTACACAAGAATATCACGATGTTATTTTTCATACAAGAACATCATACAAGTTTTCAGTTCTTACCATTTTTACAAGAATGCCTAACATTTGAATATACTAAACTGTGTAATAAGACAAAGAATTGATTAATAAGTACCTTGTAATGTTACCAAAGAAATGGTGTGGAAATATTTCAGACACTGTAGAAACGGGGCCCTCAGTTCTTTGGCTCTCCTTACTATGGATGCTGCAAACATGTGTGGATCCTTCAACATCTAGAAAACAATATCAGACAACCTTTACAACCATGTTAGCTAAATTAAAAATTAGTACAAGCTATATTATGTATTAGCTAATTAATAACTTTATATGTATATATTATCTGTTTACATTTAGGGGCATGATGTAGCCAAGAAGTAAAGCATTTGCCCAATGTGTGGTCGGTGTGGGATCGATCCCCATTGGTGGGCCCATTGGGCTATTTCTCGTTCCAGTCAGTGCATCATGACTGGTATATCAACGGCTGTGGTATGTACTATCCTGTCTGTGGGATGATGCATATAAAAGATCCCTTGCTGCTAATCGAAAAGAGTAGCCCATGAAGTGGTGACAGCGGGTTTCTTTCTCAATATCTGTGTGGTCCTTAACCATATGTCTGACGCCATATATAACAATAAATAAAATGTGTTGAGTGCATTGTGCATCCATGTGCAGTGTGTTTCCTCTCTAAGACAATATGTTAGAATTAGCAAATGTTTGACATCCAATAGCCAGTGATTAGTAAATCAGTGTGCTCTACTGGTGTCGTTAAACAAAATATTTTTTTTAGCAAACTTTATATCTGTAGCCATTTGTAATTTACAGCTACATGTACATGAAGGCTTTATGCTTATAAAACTAGGAGTCTAGCTTTGAGGCTTTAACAATGTATCACCCATACAAATACAGTAAAGTACGTTTAGAACAAACACGCTTATAACAAACTACCGGTTAGAACGAACTGATTGTAAAGTCCCGATTTTCTCCCCTATATATTAGTAATACATTTTAATGTATAGAACAAACTATGTATAGCAAATTAACTATTAAAACGAACCAATTTTGTGGTCCCAAATAGTTAATGCCAGTAAATAAGTGTTTACATAACAAACCGTGAATACCGGAAGCATTACGTATCAAACCAATCAGTGTAAAACGCTGCAAAGCCATGGGATCGACCGCACTAAAACAACAGCCTAAATAACTTTTGTTTGTCTGGACTTGGGAACAGGTATCAATTAAGGGATTAAGTCACTAATTATACCGGAACCGTTACGTATCAAACCAATCAGTGTTAACGGACAGCTGAGCCGTGAGATCAACCGTACTCCAAAATTCACTAAACTCGTTCAGTAATGTTTTGTTGTATTTATTGATTGTAATAAATGATATATTTTTTATAAATGTCTTATAATCACAAAGGCATTTTTTATTTTTTTTACTATTATATTGAGTTCAAAATTCAAAATGGCCGACTTTCGGAATAAAAATTACCAACTTCTGCAAATGTGTACACCGAACTACTGTTATAACGAACCAATGAAGCTGGTCCCTTGCAGTTCGTTATAAGCGTGCTTTACTGTAGCATGTAGTTAAAAATGTTGAGCCAAGAATTTAAAGTTTACAAGCCCAGAAGAGCAGGTGTCGAATTCAGTTCATTGATTAGAATGCTCATTTTAGGTAAAGTGGATTGTATATATGATCATTTTCATTTCATTTCACTTCAACTTATTTTCGAACTTATGTCCAAATAATGTTCAAGCACGCTGTCTTGGGCACACACCTTGAGCCCTTAAGGGTGTATACAACCAAATCAAATCCCATAGATGACAATAGTAACATATGTGGCTAAAAGTCCTACCTGCAGCGTATCAATCAACATAAATGCCACGGATATAAATACTACCACCCCTCACACTTCAAGTGAACCAGAGAAAATTGGGGGTCAAACTGCTCGGTTCTGAGAAAACGGGTAGCGTCTATGACTACCCTAATTCCACACAAAATATGAGTACTTTTTTGTACAGTACCAAGCTGCGAACCCTGTACTTTCCAGCCCGTAGTCTGATGACATAACCACTGCACCACAGAGGCTGGTTATATAAGATCAATTCTCTGTAGTGGAACAATTAAGTTACTTCCCTTCCCAGCCCTCCATAATGAGCATATACTGTCTTCTCTATTGAAAAAATATTAATACAGGCCAGTTTAACCATAAATATGTGATGCAATCCAAAACTCATGTTTTTAATTTCATTAAAAAGAACACAGAAGTAAAATGGGATGGATCTCAAAGAAGGATGGCTTTTGATTGGTAAGGACAGGTGTCAAAAAACCAGATCATCTGAGCTTACCAGCTACCGGCCTCGATGGCGTCATGGTTAACCCATCAGACATAATAAGGTTGGTAGGTGTGGGTTCGCAGCCCAGTACCAGCTCCCACCCAGAGTGAGTGTTAACCACTCAGTGGTTAATAGTATGGCAAACTACACCCTCTTTTGTCTCACTTACAACTAAACCACTGCCCTGGACAGACAGCCCAGATAGCGGAAGTGAGTGCCCAGGACAGTGTGCTTGAACCTTAATTGAATATAAGCATGAAAATAAGCTGAAATGAAGATGAAATGCTTACCAGCTTCATGCAGTCCGGACAGGGGAGGTAATAATCGTAGGTTACCCCTTGGAACGATTCAGCGATGAGGTTTTCAAACACTTCGTGCACCAAGAAGACAATGTTCTCTGGACGTGGGCCCTGCGCCTTCACCACCAGTTCAGATTCTCTGAAAATATAATGGTTATATAATCAAGATATCTGATATTAATTTCAAGTAACTTCAAAGAAATGTATTTTTTTCACACAATTTACCATTTCACACACAAATTGTATTACAAACACCATGGTACAAATGTATGTCTACAGAAAAGTACAAGCAAAACATCCCTAATATGCATCTAAAAAGGCAACAGTAATCCTTTTTGTGTCAGCAGGTTTCTGTCTTGTCAGTAAAAGAGTCTAATTTATCAAAGAGAAAACATATACAGTGAAACCCGTCTAAACTGAACACCCTGATGACCAAGTAAAATGTCAAGTTTTTAGAGGTATTCACTTTAGAGAGGTTAAGTTCTGTACTGATTTTTAAAAACAGGACTACGAAAAATGTCTGGTTTAGGAGGGAAGTCCGGTTGAAAGAGAGATCGGTTTTGAGGAGTTTCACTATAATACCTGAAGGTAAAAATGTGGTTACATATTATTGAACAAACATCCATTACCTTTCCAAATTAAAGCTACATTTCTAACATGGTGGCTCTGAAGAACAATGATTATGTTTCTGTTATCAAAGCTCATACTAAGCATAGTGGCATGATGGGAATTCATTCTTAGCCATTCACAAAGTTAAAGTAGGTTCAAATTAACAGTGTATGATTGAAAAAAAATAGTTACACAAAACTAGATTTGTGTGAGCCATACATGAACAAAACAACTGGGCTCATAATTTTCCGAGTCCTGTACCTGGTTTGGTAAATCAGACAGATGTGCTTGTTCTTCTTGAGGAAAGATCCTCGTTTCCAGATCAATGCACTGTCACTGAACTGATGCAGACGAACCTACATAGGAACATCAATATATAAAACATTTCGAAATCTGTTCACATTAATACAAATAAAACATGCAGACGAACCTACATGGAGACAGCAACGTGGCACAAACTCAATGATGGCACTTGCGACAATTGCTGTCACCGATATATAAATTACTATCATGGAGATATAAATTGCTGTAGAATGGGAGCAAATACTGATGGCACTTTTGTGTTGATGGATAAAAATTACTGCTGTCGGTAAAGTTAGGTACTAAATATAATAATATTTCTTGAAATCATGCATACAAATCTTCTAGTACTATCATATTAACATTCATTAAACAGCCAAAAGAGATTAGGTTGAGGGCATAGGGCGAGACATAGCCCAGTGGTAAAGCGATCGCTCGATGTGCACTCGGTTTGGGATCGATTCCCATCAGTGGGTCCATTGGGCTATTTCTTGCTCTATCAAGTGCACCACGACTGGTACACCAAAGGCCATGGTATGTGCTATCCCATCTATGGGATGGTGCATATAAAAGATCCCTTGCTGCTAATCAAAAAGAGTAGCTCATGAAGTGGTGACAGTGGGATTCCTCCTTCAATATCGGTGTGGTTCTTAACCATATGCCTGATGCAATATAACCATAAATAAAATGTGTTGAGTGTGTAGTTATATAAAACATTTCCTTCCTTCTAGTACATGTACTAGCATATTTGAATTTTAAAATAAAATGGAAACTAGAATCCTGAATGTAATCAGTCGTATACCTGTCCTCTGTTGAAGAGCCCAGCTGGGAGGTAGTCAAATTTGTAAACCATTTTCGCTTCTCGTAACGCACTGTTCTTGTCAAGCTCGGGCCAGTTGATCTGTAAGAAGAGTTGACTGTTAATGTTAAACCGTACACTACACTGCAAACTACAGTAGAGTAAAATATGAGTATGCCTTGAGCATACTGTTAAATTAATAGTTAACAGTAGAGGGACGTAGCCCAGTCGAAAAGTGCTCATCTGAGACAAGGTTGGTCTAGGGCTATTTCTTGTTCCAGCCAGTGCACCACAACTGGTATATCAAAGGCTGTGGTATGTGCTACTCTGTCTGTGGGATGGTACATATAAAAGATCCCTTGCTACTAATGAAAAAAATATAGCTGGTTTTCTCCCTTAAGACTATATGTAAAAATTATCAAATGTTTGACATCCAATAGCCGATGGTTAATAAATCAATGTGCTCTAGTGGTGTCATTAAACAAAGCAAACTTTAACTTTGATAGTTAACACTTGTTTTTGTTTGACACCCAATACCCACCATATATATTTGTACTGGGCATTGTTAAACATTCATTCATTCATTAAATGGTTAATATGTCCACTCGAATTACAATGGCCCTGACTGACAGACGGACGGATGGACAGATTGGATGGATGGATGGATGGATGGATGATTGGATGAGTACATGTGCACAATTAAGACGATTTAGACGTAAACCATTCTCCTGCAGATGATTACGAACAGGTTGCCCACAGATCCGGTTATTATGAAGCCCAGGTGTGTCAGCAGCAGTAGCAGTGGCAGTTTGGAATCGATTGTGCAAATGTGTTTTCATGGTATAGCGGTCTTGACCACACATTGTAACACGGGCGTGGCAAGTCGCTGGTGTCTCCTGTCGTTCGAAATCTTACATGAAGATTTCATATAACTTGACTAGAACTCCCAACATGCCTTGCAATGTCTTCTGTTGATATGCCAGCATCAAGCATACCAATCGCCCGTTTGTGTAAATTATTGGGTATTCTTGGCATACTTTTTTTTAATTTTGAAGTGTTTTCGTTCACTTGACAACAATGTTAGTAAGACAAGAAAAACAAATTGACCGAATACTACACAGGACATGTCAAACCATACATGCACACTGAATTTCACATTGTCGACGATTATCAGTGAAAAAATTATCGATAAACTTCATGAATCCTGATAATACAGCTCAAGGATAATACTACCTATATAATTTCATTACACAATGAATTCTTTAACACAACAAATACTATATGTACAAATTGGAAGTTTCTTTTTTTGTTCAGTATATTATTATTTTTGGGTGATACTAAGATATATATATATACCTCTGGTTCTTTTTCAGGCAGAAGACAAGGGACAAGGTTTGTTTTCTCAGAGGCCAGCGGAAAGGTGAGGTCAAATTCTTCGGTCAGTCGTAGCATCCAACTGTGAAGGTTCGTGGGATAATCCTTCCACACTTTAGCAATGTCATCGTGGTGAAGTCGGCCATCCTGAACAAATTATAATAACACTGTAAGAAACATAATAATCATACATGTCAATGATGTTAGTCATACACTGTATTGGTCAGAAAATGAACACTTTGGATTAGGGAGAAGAAAAATGATGCAGGGTGATATGAGATGGAATGGCATGCGATTGGATGGCATGGGATGGGATGGCATGGGATATAAATGTATGTTAATAAACTATGAACATGTCTACCTTTATGTGTGAGTCTTTGACTGACACCACACAAGCCATGACGTCGACAATCCACTGAGGGTTGACTACAACGTACGACTTGAGATACTCGTTGGTGAAGTGCTGGAGAGAACCCAGTTCATGTAGAAACTGTACAGCCTGGAACACCTGAAACACACAGAAAACTCATCAAAACATCCACTGGTGTTTCAAAACAATTTACATTAATTTATCATTTTAATAAACGTACAGGAACTAAGGTATACTGGTTATAAGTTAAGGACCAGTATCAAATTTTACCTTGCTTTCACAAGGTTTTTTTTTTTAATTCTGGGTGGAGACAAGTAAAAAAAGTAGGTTACAATTGTGGTTAATGCATTGCATATTGCATGTATATTAGTCTTTTATTTATGGGGGCAAATGGGTGACTCAACATCGCTGATATTAACAAATTTGATAAACCATCTGTTGACCTTTACACATATGAAACCGTTTGGTTTTAGCATTTCTAGAAGTAGAGAAGAAGATTATAAAAAATTGGCTTCATGATCCCTTTTGGGCCACGCCCTCACGCCCTTGGGGGAGCACAATGAACAAATGTATCAAATATGTTACTTCATGTGTCAAGAAAACTTCACACCAAGTTTGGTTGGAATTGGTCAAGTAATTTTGGCGAAGAAGTTAAAAACAAAACAATGGATAAAAACAGATTGCAATAGGTCACTTTAGTCTTCAGGTCAGGTGACCTAATAAGAGATTTTACTTACTTCTAATTGGTCAAATATCCCGCAGTTGTTGGCTCTCTTTTCTAATTCTTTGTACTCTATTACAGACCGATCTTTTAGACTGAAATATAGAATGTTATTAAAACTATTTCAATTTGTTATATCTATAACAACTAATCTGTGATGTCAAGCCTGTTAAGATTTTTTTTTTAAATATCACAGTAAATTAATTAATCAATAACATATTAAGAAATAGAGAATAAAGTCAAATCTGCTTAATTGCATACTTCTATGCATACCTTTATGCTAATAGCCGGTGTAAATGATTATTCTTTAAAGCTCAATTTCCATCTTATAACCAACAGTAACCTTTACAAGTACCCAGTGGACAGTCTAACTTAAGCCCAAGTCATAGTGTCACGTTTTGGGTATGCCATTGTGCCGTTCTGATCCCCGTATTCGGGGGGGGGAAATGAAAATTTAGTGTGGGTGCCATGTGGTCACTGCGTGCTAGCCACACTGTCGCCTCGTGGTAGTCCCGCTGTGGCATGACTGACAGGCGACATCGAAGATCGAAGTTGGGTTGTGCCTCGCTGCCGTCATGATCTAGTCTCACTGTCGCCACGTTCTTGCCATGTTATAGTACATTGTGGGAAAAAACAGCGAAATTTTCTGTTCACGTTTTGTCACATTTGGTCACATTTCAGTCACGTTGTTCCACGTTTGCCCACTTTGTAGCAACGTTTTGCAACGTAGCTGAACGTGGCGGCCAAAACGAGACACTATGACTGGGGCTGTACTCTTAGTGTTGAACAAACATGGCCATTGTCATGACAAAGAATTCTAACATTGAAGAGTACAGTGATATATTAATCATCAATTATTAAATGTAATTTAACAATTCTAAAATGTAGTTTTAGAGGAAGCCTGCTATATTTTTCCATTAGCAGCAGGAGGAGATCTTTTATATATACACTTTCCCAGATTTAGTCACTGGTGATGTCAGAGGTTAAGCCCATGACAGGCGTGTTCGAAACCTTAGTGGTATATGAGCATGTTAAACTTATATTATACTTGCACTTTCCCAGACAGAACAAGACAGCACATACCACAGCCTTTGATTCATGGAGCACTGGTGGGGATGGGACACATGCTACAAATTGTTGCTATAAGTCACACACTACAATTTGTCCATCACAAATTGCGTGTAAAACCAAAATACCATAAATCACATGATACAAGTTTTTACTACAGTGAGGCCCTCTAAAGCAGACCCTCAGTAAACCGGACATTTTTCCCAGGTTCATTTTCAAACAACAGTACAAAACACTCTAAACCAGACCCTCAGTAAACCGGAATTCCCTCAAAACCAGAAATTTTTCATGTTTCTTTTTCAAACAGCAGTACAAAACATTAACCTCTCTAAACCAAACACCCCTTGAAACCAGACTTTTCCCCTTGGTCCCATGGGTGTCCCGTTTAGAGGGGTTTCACTGTATAACTCACACAGTGTTTATGTCCCTCAATCAAGCAGTTGGATTTCGTACGTACCTTGCTATAGAATTTTCAAATCTGAGCCAGACCCCTGGTATTCTCTCCCCCATGTACTGCTGTCTCTGGGTCACTTCTGTCAGGTGGTCTTGAAGTTCCTTCACTCCCTAACAATTAAAATGCATAATAAATTAGCCCAACAAACCTACTGGCAATCAAGTTTAGATGGGTGATCACAGATAGTTAACAATACATAACAGGGAAAAATCTGGAAAAGATCACAGGGTCTTGAAAAGGAGGAATTTCACAAAACAACGTAAGCCTAGTTTTGCACATAAACGTAAATCTACCACAATTTTTATTACTATAATTATTACAGTAAAACAAATATAGTTAAAAATAAACATATTTCATTTTCTATTGTCTTTAAATCTTCTGTAATGATGTAATTTTCGGTGTGAAATAGATGCTAAACAGGTGTAAATGCACAGTGGTATAGTGTGGGTTGCCAACTCCTGGGGCAAGTCAAGTATCGCGCCCCTAACCAGTTGACCGTTAGCACTCTCCAAGTCCCTTACACCAGTCCAGAATTTTTTGCCCGGGGAAACCGCCCCAGTGGCCCTACCCACACTATGCCACTGTAAATGCACGACCAGTGTAACTGCTAGTAACAGACATAAACTTTCAATGTTTAGTAAAATAGCCCCCTGAAATTTAAATTTGTTACATAACTAAAGGATAAAAAACTTTTGATAATTAGGTCCATAATGTTTTCCTACAAGGACTACTCGACATTTCAAGTCAATGATGTGGTTAATTGTTAACAGTAAACTACATACAGTATTTAAAAAAAACCTAAAATGTTCTTTATAAAACTAAATATTTACAGTTAGCCCCATATACATATGATGAGCAATTGCACATAAGATTTGTTAAAGTTAATTATCAGTGGTATGCATGGTTATTTCACTATTTTTAGTGTTTTGATTGACAGCAATAGTCTCGAGTTTGAAAATTTATGCAATAATCATTCACCATATCCCTAAGTGACACTGCATGACATGATAGAAACATTCGGCTCAGTTTGAGGTAGGGTTTAAAAAGTGTGCCGTTATATAATAATTGTTTGTAATTTTGTTGTGAATTTATCGATGTATAACAGTCACAAACTGCATAAAATCACATAGTGTATCGAAGCGCTTTTATACTAAATTTGTGACTGTTATATATCAATAAATTCCAAAACAAAGGACAAATAATTCTTATAATTACAAACAGCACAACTTATTTAGTTAAAACTGGACATAATTCATAAATCAATTTCTAACGTTCTTCCCATTATCTGCTTTACGTAGATCAAGCAAATGTTCTCTGTTTTTCAATACTTTTTCTGGGGAAGCATGTCTAAACCCCTAATAAATTTTGTTAGCCAGAGTTTATAGCCCTCACCCACCCTCTTTTAAAATGTATGCACAAGCACCTGGACACACCATATTTAGTTAAAATACACATTTATAAATCAACTTCTAGTGTCCTTTCCATTACCTGTTTTATGTAATGATGTCACAGCTGGTGTAATAACATAATTTTCTGAGGTTTATCGAAGGATTACCTCCAATTTTTCTTTGACATCATCCAATCAGAATAGAGTAAATCGTATAAATGCAGAAAGTTTGTAATTATGCTGATTTACTGCATACTGTTTTCAATGAAAAAACTACCTTAGCATGGTACAATTTTAAAAATTGTTTTTGTAAAGTAAGGTAAAGCAAAAAAAATTATATAAAAATTGTGGTCTACAACCAATGAGAAAACTACCTACTGGGGTACAATGACAGTAGAATCCCATTGGATGGAGCTCGGAAGGGTCGAATACACTGCAATGGGGTTCGAACCAATGGGATTTAACTGTATGTTGTTAGGTGGGTTTTTTTGGTGTGTGAATGGTTAGGTCAAACTACCAGATAGGTCAAACACTTTCTCAAGCACTTACAGGGTTCGAGCCAATGGGATTCAACTGTATGTTGTTAGGTTTTTCTGGGGGGTGAGTGAATGGTTAGGTTGAACTACCAGATAGGTCAAACACTTTCTCAAGCACTTACAGGGTTCCAGCTAATGGGATTTAATATGTTGTTAAGTTTCTTTTTTGGGTGAGTGAATGGTTAGGTCAAACTACCAGATGGGTCAAACACTTTCTCAAGCACTCACGGGGTTTGAGCCAATGGGATTCAACTGTATATTGTTGGGATTTTTTGGGGGAGGGAGGTTGTAAAGTAAGGTATGGTAAAAAAAAGTATACTAGAACTGTGGTCTAAAAGCAAACACTTGTGCTTCAAAGGGTACCTGTCCTGTATGTGATGACACAAAATGGAATCCAGCTATCTGCGGGTATCTCTCCTGCATTTCCTTGGTGGGTAACTCAACCTTGGCAACCTGTTATAAAGGAAATAATTTAAATACCTCTTCATATTCACATACATATTAATAAGATGGGAAATAATTTATAATATGCATTATCCCCTAACAACTTGAGTATGCAAGAGGTTAGGGTATCAATTTTACAATCTTTCAACCTTTGTAAGTAGAGGTTATCTGACCCAATAGATTCTCTAAAAACAACTTGATTCCAAACTTAGCAGTTTGAAAGTTAAATAATTTTTAATCTTACAAGTAAGTAAACTGCCTTGTAATAAACCAAACAATGTTTTTACTTTAATTTATGATATATATTTTTTATTACATAAGAAATTATTGGGAGGTAAAATCCAGTTTGGGCTATTGCAAACAATAGGACAACAACAAACAACTTGTAAATAAAACACTGATATTTTAAATATTTTTTAAAATTTAATTTCTATGTTATGTCATTGAAAAGGATCTAATGGTCGGAAACATTTTACAATGGTTGTAAACTCAGGACTGTCCCTTTAACATAGATAACATAGCCTTGTTGGCGATTACTATTTTATACTAAATACATTATTTTTTTGTTTAGAATACCAGTGTCTGTGTATCGAATGTGTCTGCGGTCATATACTAATGTTTGTAGCACTCAGTTTTTACTTTAATTTATGATATATATTTTTTTTATGTAATTAATTATTGCGAGGTAAAATCTGGTTTGGGCTACTGCAAACATTAGGACAACAACAAACACCTTGTAAATAAAGATAGTAATATTCTAAATATATTTTTTAATTACATTTTTCATTCAAAAGGCAGTATTGGTCGGAATTTTGTTTACAATAGTTACAAACCCAGGACTGTCCCTTTAACATAGATTATGAGGATCATTTAAAATACTACAATAATAATATTTAATCCTTCTGTAGTACAATTTTAAAAATTTAAATTCACTCTCCTTTAACTAGTCTTGGGGGAGTGGTGGGGAGCCAGAGTTACCCATGTAGCTCACTTTAAATGATAAAGTATGGATTAGTGATGATTGGCACACAATGTTTTAAGACTAGACACACATTTTGTATGTGATACCTGATCCACATGAGAGCCCACAACAAATATTGGAGCGTTAGGAGCATGTACGGATATCGAGCTGAGCCAGAAGTCGAGACCAGCGTGTTCGAAGCCTAGTCGGATGTTCCACAGTAACATGTACACGGCTCTGTCAGACAGGAAAAACTGAAACATAAATATCATATCAGTGTTTAGTAACATAACAGACAATGGTTATTTTGACACTTGGGGTGGGGGGGAGAGAGAGAGAGG
>JAECMU010314777.1:0-10503 GCA_016106625.1 Dracogyra subfuscus
GTTTATGCATGTTCAGTATAATACACATTATGCTGGGTGCTTTAGTTGAACCCCTCACATATAGAAGATCTCTTATTAAATATTCAGTGTGATCTAGTGATGTTGTTCAACAAAACAATTGAATTGTACACAGAATTAATGTTTAACAACACCCCAGCATGGAAAATACATCGGCTAATGGGTGTCAAACTATAGTAATGCAAATAAATAAAGTGATGATGAACATCAACATAAAAATTCAAGGTGGAAACAAAAACAGTGTAAAGAACTGTGCAAAAAATCAAATACAAATATCACAGAATTTTACAGATACTGAATTGCGGGCAGCATAGCCCAGTGGTACAGTGCCCGCCTGATGCGCTGTCAGTCTAAGATCAATCCCCGTCAGCTATCCACTGGGGTTTTTCTCGACATAACCATATGTCCGACGTCGATATAACCGTAATTTAATGTGTTAAACAAACAAAAAAAACCACAAACAAAAAAAAAGGTACTGAATTTTACTCTAAACTTCAATTTGTGCTGTATTGGCCATTATCAAAGAGAATGTTATACCCCTGCACCACGGTGAGGATACAGCACACACAGGTGTATTGTACACACACTGAATTATGATACCTTTGTGCTATCCCGTCTGTGGTAAAGTTCATATGAAAAATGTAGCAGGTTTCCTCGAATGACGAGTCAGAATTACCAAATGTTTGACATCCAATAGCAAATATGTAATCTAGTGGTGTTGTTAAACAAAACTCGCCACACCCAACTTCAGTTTATGTTTGTCTTTATTCTGATGGCTTACCCACTACACCACTAGGGCCAGTGCTATTAATAATATACTATTGCATTATAATATCAACGCCAATCACATCAGATTTTTAAACAGAATAATTTGAATGACAGGGACAAAAAAAACCCAAAAACCCCCACACATGCTGCATGATAAAAAGAATGATTTTGTGACAGTTATCAATATATATAGCACCTTACTACAATTATTATTTTTATAGATAGAATAATATTAGTTTTTTTTTAATTAGTGTTTTTACTATGAATGTAATATTTAGTGGAACCACAACAGACATGCAATAGTTTTTATATCGAACCAGTTAAAGATTAAGTCTAATCTTTAAGCAAAGTACATCTATATTAATATTTCACATTAAAATTATTACGTTTTATGACCTAAAAAATAACACGAACACCAAGATTATTCAAACAAATTTAATATTATTTGACAATGCCAAGCCATATTATATTTTCATTTGTTAGTTTGCTAGTCACATGACTAGCAAATTAACCAACACAAATGTTACACTACACGCATATGTCCCTATTACATACAGGATACAGATTAATACTAACAGCCAACAGTGCTGGTGATGTCATCGGCCAACAGTGCTGGTGATGTCATCAGCTAACAATGCTGATGATGTCATGGCACAAAGTGGTATATACAAAACTGTAGTAGCTTTCTACAATTCAACAATAAAATTATAAGATAATAATTGCACTAAACATATTTTTGGGACTTCTCCTTTTGTAAATATTTTTAACATGTCTTGCCTGAAACAACAAGAATTCAACAAAGTTAGGATGTTTTGCCCACCAAAATTTGGCTTCATCAAATATTTTTTTTAAATAAATAAAATTGATGTAATTGACTTTTTAAAAGTAAATTTCGACACAGTATAGTATATATTTTTTTAAATAAAATAAACCTGATTCATTGTTTTTGGTAATTATCTTTTAATTTATATTTTAAATAGATACATGTATATGTAAGGTTCGTACATTCGCTTGTGAAGTGAATCTAAATGCAAAACAATAATATAACAAAATACAAAAGTTGACATCATTTTCACTTAAGGAAAAGTAATACGTACATATCTTCTAATTTATCCAGGCAAGAACCATCTACAAAAGAAACTGTCCCTGAAACAATCATTCAGACTAAGAGTCCTCCCGATTATGTTATTTTCAAACACAGATTAATATGGACCCTTATCGATTCAGTGAGATTCACCAACTTAATTCACCTCATAATTTACAAAAGCCACAAATATTTATTAATTCGTGTTGTTAATCTTCAAACACAGGTAATTTCTCACTTCCAGTTCATCACTGCCTTGTCATCCGTGATCGACTAAGCTTACTTATGGTCTTGTTATTTACAATATATGACACAATTTCATCACTGCTTGTTGATCTTCAAAGGAGATTAATATTAGATTGATTCTTGCGTTGTGACTCTTCAAATCATAATATTAAAAGAGAATGTTCTGAATTTTCTGCCATTGCTTTCTACTAAGAGTACTTTTAACAAATAAAAATTATGTATTACATAAATATTCTTATTAAAAATAAAATGTCAGTGTCTGTATATACAATGTGTTTCTTATTCAGTTATTGTCCTAATATTTTAAGTAACTCAAACAGGATTTGGTCTGCAAATAATTTTGTTTGTTTAAACAAATATGTACACTGAACACCATTGAAAATGCAGCAGTCTGATTTGTACATACATTTGTGTAGTTGTAAAAAGGATATAACAATACATTTAACTTGTTTTTGCATAACTGGATGTCTTCTGGTAGGCAATAAACAGCCCCCAAATTATATACACCGATTAGAGTTATTGTGAAAGATAGAAAGAAAGAAATGTTTTATTGAACAATGCACTCAACACATTTTATTTATGGTTATAAGGCATCAGACAAATGGTTACAGACCACACAAATATTGAAAGAGAAAACTTGCTGTTGCCACTTCACGGGCAAGGGATATTTTATATGTACCATCCCAAAGACATTTGATATACCAGTTGTGGTACACTGGTTGGAATGAGAAATAGCCCAATGGGCCCACCGATGGGGATTGATCACACACCGACCGTGCACGGAGTGTGCATCTTACAACTGGGCTACATCCCGCCCCTAGAGTTATTGTGTTTTGTACCAACCTCACACATGCTATATAGCAGTAACAATTAAAACATTGGGTGATGCATTTTTAAAGGAGTTCAGTATATAATGGAACAAAATAAAATATGCCCTAATACAAACATTAGGATGATCAGACATGTATTTATTATACAGCCAAATATATTTTAATTAAGCAGGAAAAAAATTATTTAATATGCAATTTCAGTCATTATAATAATTTCCCCTGCGCGTGCTGTAACCTCACCGTGGTGCAGGGGTGTAACAATCTCTTTGAGAATGGCCAATACAGCACAAATTGAAGTTTAGGAGTAAAATTCAGTATCTGTAAAATTCTGTGATATTTTTATTTTTGCAGAGTTCTTTATACGGTTTTTATTTCAACCTTGAATTGTTATATTGATGTTGATCATCACTTTATTTATTTGCATTACCATAGTTTGACACCCAATAGCCGATGTATTTTTCGTGCTGGGGTGTCGATAAACATTAATTCATTCATTATAATAATTTATAATATCTCTATTAGTGGGTAACACATTAACCTTATGACACACTGTATACCGCATTAAGTGCATTCACTCATTCATGTTACACAGCACTAACAGGAAATAATAATAGAACAAACTTGTAACCCCCTTCAACATGGTTTTAGTCCAAAATTAATCCAGTATTTTCAGAAGTTAACAATGGCAGAAAATTCAGAACAATCTCTTTAACACTGTGATTCAGCAATGGCTAACATTTGACACTAAGATTCCTCTTCCTCTTGCTGCTCCTCGAACAGGGGATCAAGAAGCTCAAAGTCCGGTGGTTTACAATCGCTGGGGGAGGAAATGGCCTTGTCCTCACAGAAATCAATTTGTATCAAGCCGCTGAGGAACGCGTAGCCCACCATGGTTGTGAGGGCGAACATGGCCGCAAGGATCATGTTCCGCTGTCTGTTTGGGAAGTCGGCATTCTGGGCCATTTTCTTCTCATCCTCCTCCTTTTGCTTGGAATCGGATTCTAAAATGGACAGAAGGAAGAAAGGAAGAAATGTTTTATTAAACAATGCACTCAATACAATGCACTCAATTACGATTATATGGTTAAGGACTTCTAAAATGGAAACAGAAAATGTTTTGGGAAGTCAACATTCTATGACATTTCTCCTTCTTTTGCTTAAAATTGGATTCTAAAAAGGAAGGAAGAAATGTTTTATTTACTGATGCGATCAACCCTATTTAATTACGGATATTTATTGTGAAACATATGGCGCTACTCGAAACGCACTGAATATAGGAAGGAAATGTTTTATTTAACGACACACTCAACATTTTATTTATGATTATGTATACTGAATATAGAGACATGGGTATTTGAAATCAGAAAATGTATTTTAGTATGTTATTTTAGGCCTTAAAAACATCTTTGCTGGAAACCTCTTACAACGACAAAAAATATGGGCACTGGTCTCGTTTTACAATTAACCGTTCAAACCATCAATTAAAAAAATAATTAATAATTTTAGAATAAAATTCCCACAAGGAAGAAAATGTTTTATTTAATGACACACTCAACACATTTTATTTAAGTTGATATGGCGTTGGACATATGGTTAAGTACCACACAGATATTGACAGATGAAACCAGCTGTCGCCACTTCATGGACTACCTTTTTCGATTAGCAACAAGGGATTTTTTATATGCACCATCCCACAGACAGGATAATACATACCACAGCCTTTGTTACACCAGTTGTGGAGCACTGACTGGAATAAAAAATAGCCCCACCAACGGGGATCGATCCTAGATCAATCGCGCGTCAGGCGAGCACTGTATCACTAAGCTACACCCTGCCCCAAATTTCCACAAAACCAAAAAGAACAAGTTACTGGCAAGGTATATGATACGCCCATTGAAAGGAGGTCAAGGTGATACCATCATCCTAATTTGTACATGCATGCCAGGTTTAATGAACCTATATACTATATGAATTTATAAGGAAGATATGGCCAAGGAATTTCTTTAATGAGCAGTAAGGCATGTAAAGTAGGTCGCAGTGACCTAATTATGGTACATGACACAATACCACCATAAGGCAAACTCCTGACAAGTCTTTGTAATAGATATTTCACATGATGTTCTCTCTTCAACTAACAAAAGTAGTACCAGACCAGACAAGGAAGAACAACCAGCAGTCTTACCTGAAGTTGGAGGGAAGTATCTGCGAAGTATTTTGTCACAGAGATTAGTCAAATTATCACAGCCTTTTAGATGATTCTGGATCGGATTGTTGGGCAAAGGAGCGTTCAGAATGGGAGCCAGGTAACCAAACACCAAGGCATCAAGTGAAGTAGGCCTGAAATTAAGAGACACATTTGTATTTAATTATCTGCTTGCAGCTGGCAAGAAATTCTGCTTAATGTTATGTCTTCCTAAGTCATTCACTGCTGGCATTAATTACTTCCTTCTGGAAGTCTCTCCCCCCCCCCCCCCCACACACACACAATGCAAATCAAGGTATCTTCATCAACAAATAAAATTACTGAAATTCACCTTAACCCCCCACCCCCACAAAACAACTTTATTCTACTTTGAGAGAAAAAAAAATTCTACATTCAAGGACCATAACTATCAAATTTTCTTTCTAAGAAATTTAATTTTTGTCAAGAGTTATGGGCCTTGAATAAATTCAATTGAAAGTGAAAATTGATCTGACCATAACTCTGTGAAAAATGGGCATATCCCAATGGAAGTCAAACTTGATCTGTAACTACATGAAAATACCATGTCAAAGATTTCAGTTCCATATCTTGAGGTATTGTAAAAAAAAAAAAATCTGGGAAACTATATACAGAACAGACAGACAGATGGTTGGACGTATAAACCTATAGTCTTCTTCAGTTCAGACAGGTAGGGGACGAAAGATATATCAGAAAAACAAAATAAAAACCAACAATAATAACATTTGCAACTTACATTTTACCAAAGAAAAATTCTTTATCACCCAGCTTGTAACTAAGATGGTTGAGGCACTCTTTTGCATCACGATATATCTGTGGAAGTGAACAAGAACATTAAAGACACTTGTCGGAAACCCAAGAAACCAATTAAGATGTTCAGGGAGTGTTATGACAAGTTAACCACTGCTGGCCACTTTATATGAACAATATTGAAGCCAAATCCCTTCTGCAAAGAACATGCAATTTGATATCATGACACACAACCTTTGTCTTCTTTTTTCATGGCAGTCTAAGTGAAATAATGTTTGTTAGATGGATAGAAATAAAAAGTTAAAGTTTGTTTTGTTTAACAACACCACAAGAGCACATTATCATTGGCCATAAAATGCCAAACATTGGTAAAAATATTTTTACATATAGTCTTTAGAGAGGAAACCTGCAACATTTTTCTATTAGTAGCAAGTGATCTCTTATATGTAACATCCCACAGACAGGATAGCATATACCATAGTCTTTGGTATACCAGTCGGGGTGCACTGGATAGAGTAAGAAACAGCCCAATGGGTCGACCAACGAAGATCGATCCTAAAACGACCTGGACATCTTAATAGGTTTTGTGAGTTTCCAACAAGTGCCTTTTAATGCCAAACACCTTCTTTTTTTCTTTTTTTTTATCACACTGGCACATTTTAAGCTATGGCTATTTGATTTCCAACATATAGGTATTGCAATACTATGTCTGGATAGTGGAATAGAAAATCTACATCTACTCTTTTCACATGGGAATAAGGATCTTACATTATTTTCCTTTTAAATACTAGTATCTTGATGTATTATGTCCATAATGCATAATAGCAGTAATAGCCTTTGATTTACCAGTTGTCGTGCATAGGATGGAATGAGAAATAACCCAATGGGCCCACTGATAAGGATGGATCCCAGACCGACTGCACATCATGCCAGTGCTTTACCACTGGATCATGTTCCGTCCCCAAACAGGAGCAAGGACATTACATTCTTTTCCTTTAAATAACTTAATTTTACATTTTCAGTGCAATCAAAGTATGTGATATTTTGCTTGATGACATACTTTAAGAATTTGATAACTTTGCAAATTAGATGTAAATTAATCGAGGTTACGGCACTAGGTTTATTGACATTTAAGCAAACGTACTTTGGTGACACTCCATAATTGACGTATGAATTCAACATTTCAATTGCAATTTGACACTGAAAGCTGTCCAGCGTTCAGAAAACAAAAAAACATTAGGCCCTAATTTGTTTTGATGTAAGGACATCCAAAATGACGTTATTCGAGTTTGACGTCATTTCCATTCAAAAATACAATGCGCCACATATTCTTACGTCATTTGAATATCTAGTAATGGCTGACTGGAATTAAAGTTGCCTGTACAGTTTACAAAAACATATTACATAAAGCTTGAAATTATATGATAAAGCGATTATTAACCTCGTGTACTTCGGTATCGTCAATATCATACATTAGGAATACAAATAATGTATTATGCTTGCATAATACAATTTTTATTCTAATATATGATACTGATGATACCGAAAAACACTCTGGTAATAACCTATATGTATTATGTCTATAGTGCATAATAGCAGTAACCATATAATAATTATTATTACTCTTATATGAATCCAGCAAAATTACACAGACTTTGCCTATCCCCTGACACTATCTTTCATCCCACTGACTAGCCAGGATGGATTTTATCTTATGAGATAGGGGAACCCACATTGGGAAGGACAAAAGCACTGTCAAAGTGTTATATAATGACAGGAAAACATAAGGTGGGGAGTGAAAAAAAACCCCAGAATAGGTATGATTATCTGGAGAGGAGGAGGACAACGCCCTCCTTGGCTATGTCAATGCTTTATCCACAAACGTTTTCTAGTTGATGTCCATGAAAATAAACCAATACAGTGTATATGGGAAATTATGAAAGAAAGTTAATTTGTTTTGTTTAATGACATCACTAGAGCACATTGATTTATTAATAATTGGCTATAGAATGTCAAACTTTTGGCAATTCTGAATATAGTCTTAGAGAGGAAACCTGCTATATTTTACCATTAACAGCAAGGGATCTTTTATAAGAACCATTCCACAAACAGGATAGCACATACCACAGCCTTGATATACCAGTTGTGGTGCACAGACTGGAAAGAGAAATAGCCCAATGGGCCCACTGACTGGGACTGATCCTAGACCGACCACATATGAAGCAAGCACAGGGTTCATACACTTCAAATGTTTTCATTTTCCAGGACTTTTAAGCACTATTTTTGTTCATTTTCCAGGACTATTTTATATTTTTCCAGGAGTCTAAAAATATGACTTGAAAAGGATCGTTTCTTAACGACACCTCAGCAGGACGTTTATTCAATGGCTGCTACATGTACATGTATGTATTCAACATACAATACTTCGTAACTTGTTACATGTGATCCAGTAGTGACATCACTATGGATATATTATATGCTAAAGGTGTAAATATACAAATACAAATGTTGAAATAAAATAGTTTAATAATTAAGTTTATTACCGTAATGTTTAGTCAGTGTCTGCTATGTCTCCAACATACAATAATTATTACACACTGTCTACAATAGTTACACCCAACTCTGGATATAACTTTTGGATGTAAAAAATAAATAAATAAAATTTTATGTTTATTTTATATTATCCAGATTTATTAAATGAAAACAAAAATCACTCTTCTATCCAAATCTATCAAGAAAAAGATACAGTAATGTTTAAATACCGATATTGTCCACATTTCCACAATTTAAAAAAAAAATAATAATAATAATAAATTAAGTCCCAAAACGTCTAACCTTAATTAGTACATTTACGGTATTACGTTTATAGGTCAGTGTTTATAAAGTACATGTATGTACTTCAAACCATTATTTATTTGTGTGTTTTTTTAAAGTACCTAATGACACAATTACATACATGTATATCATATAAACATGTTTTATTTTCATTAACAATTATTTTAAACTCATTAGTGACATCGTGTTTCAAATACGAAATTTACCAGAATTATACCCGTTTCAGTGAGTAACTAAATGTCAACCACATTATTCATTGATAGCACAAAAATAATCTCTTGAAGTGGACTCTTTTGTTATCACCAATTTATATCACAAACAATCAAAACTAACCCATAAAATGATTATTTATTTAGTTAATTGGTCGCTTCGTTTTTACTAACTAGTTGCTTCGATGACATGCATCAACATGTGGATACTGTTTTGCTGTGTACTGGGTCGTCTAAGACTTCAGTGTGTCAACTACACGTTCTCTCACTGCACAGACGCATAGCAGACATAAGCCTTAGGAGTAGTTGTTTTGTTGGAAGGCGCTGGTTACAGCTATCTACTAAATTATTTATCTTTGACAGTAGTTTCCAACTCACAAACGTCAAAAACAAGACTGCTTACAGTTACATAATTTATTCAACCAATCACAAATTGTGTTCATTTATGTCCACACCTTCATATGGTGTATACATTTTAATAGTTGACCAATGGCAGTCAACCTCTTATAATTACTGCTGCATGAAGGCTATAGCTTGGAACCAGACGTCAAACGCTATCATTTATAAATATATTTTCCAAATAATTATGATTAAATGAAAAATATTTATACAAAAAAATTAGTAAAATTCCAGGACTTTCCAGGGGGTTAATTCATTTTTCCAGGGTTTTTAAGCACTTTCCAGGGTGAAAATAAAATTCCAGGACTTTCCAGGGTTTTCCAGGATGCATGCGAACCCTGAAGTACTTCACCACTGGGCTACGAATAAACAAAGAAATACTGACCTTGGCTTCAACTTCTGAAGTTGTAATATTTGCTCCATTGTTTGGAAGGAACACTCTCAGCCAAGCCTCTTTCTGCATGCGACCAGGCACATAAAGGTTGAGTGGGAATGGAACAATTTTAGCATACCATGGTCTCGTCACGTCCACAAATGTTTTACAATCTATCCACCAAAGATGTAGCTACAAAGAAAACGAAAATATCATATACAGTGAAACCTGACCCTGAGTAAAAACTGGAATACTGTCAAAACTGGCTATGGTTTATGGTCCCAAATTTTCTATTCTAAAACACAATCCTCTAAACACTGAATCCTGTAGTCAGTGCACCATGACTGATACATCAAATGCTGTGGTATGTACTACCCCAGAGTTTCTGGAATTTTATAAAAATCCACTAGCCATGGGATCAGTGATTTTAAAAATGTACTAGCCATGATTAAAAATTCACTAGCCCTACTTTAAATAAATACAATTTTACTAATAGTAATAATCAGATAGGTCACCTAAAGAGGGAGATAGAGCTGAAAAACTCTTAGCTTGGGGGTGGAAAGATGGGGCAGGATATTCATATTTATATTAAATGCAGCATTTAATTTACAAGATTTTTTTTCCCACTAGCCGTCGGGCTAGTTATAGTAGTTATTTACTAGCCCAACACTGAATATCACTAGCCATGGGAGTGGGGCTACCATAATCTGGAGAAAACTTGAGGTGTTTTCTCTTTTATTATACATTACCGATCCTCAAACAAAGGCAAT